>JAJOZX010001983.1:205000-255000 GCA_023014485.1 Bathynomus jamesi | reverse complement strand
TATCTTTAAGAAGTGACGTATTGTAGTTCACGAACAAGTTCAGGAGGTCAAGTGTGTTCACGTTTTTTAAAATTTTCTATTACTCAAAGTATGGATAACTGATGTAAAATGTTTAACTTTGTATGCGTTTGAAAGATTGGCTAAACACTGATAAATGTTACAATAACCAGCATATATGTTGGCTATTTGACAGCCAATACAAATATTCATCCATACAATGATTGCACTCATCGCTCTCTTAGTGGCAAACTGTTTTAGGTGAAGCAAATCTTGCTTAACTAATCTTTTAGAATTTTTTCAAAGCGTGGTTGAAGTTTACGATAGTCATCGGGCGGTTGATGTAGTGTATTCAGATTTTCAAAAAGCGTCTGACACCGTACTGTACAAAAGATTCATTGAAAAAAACTAAGGCTCATGGAATCAGGGGTGTAGTAATAAATTGAATAGAAGAGTGGTTGCGAGGTAGCCTCAGGTAGGAAACAGAGGGTGGTCGTTGATGGAGCGGAGTCGTGTTGGGCTAATGTAGCGAGCGGCGTTCCTCAGGGTTCTGTATTGGGCCCCTTGCTTTTTCTTATATATATTAACGATTTAGATGTCGACCTAGTCAGTACAGTTTCAAAGTTTGCGGATGACACAAAGTTGGGTGGTAGGGCGATTAATGACGAAGATAGAGGTAAAATCCAGGAAGATCTGAATAAAATCGTTGATTGGTCAGTCAAATGGCAAATGAGATTTAACGTCGATAAGTGCAAAATTTTACATATAGGTTCGCGTAATGGTAATTTTGCGTATAATATGTCAGGGAAGGAATTAGCAAGCGTACAGTAGGAAAAAGATTTAGGAGTTATAGTCACTGGTGATTTAAAACTAGTGAAACAAAGTACAGCAGCGGTCAATAAAGCGAACAAAGTGCTAAGTTTTATAGCTCGGAATTTTGAGTACAAATCGCGCGATATTATTGTTCCTCTTTATAAATCATTAGTTAGACCCCATTTGGAGTACGCGGTCGAATTTTGGAATCCGCATATGCGAAAAGTTATAGACAAAGTCGAAAGAGTTCAAAGACGAGCAACTAAGATGATTCCGTCGCTTAGGTCAAAGTCGTACGAGGATAGGCTTAAGGAGTTAAAATTGACTACACTCGAGACTAGAGGCTAAGGGGCGATCTAATCCAGGTTTTCAAAATTATGAATGGGTTCGATAACGTAGATAGAGATAGCTTTTTCGAAATATCTCAATATAATAGGACTAGAAATAACGGGTGTAAGTTGACAAGTATAAGGTTTGAGATAGCAGTTGCCAAAATTTTTTTTACGCATAGAATAGTAAATAGCTGGAATAGTTTGCCGGTAGAAGTAATGAGTAGCACGTCTATAAACATGTTTAAAAATCGATTAGACGCATATGTTGATAGGATAGATTGGGTATAGTTTAAGGTAGTAAAATTAAGGCTTTGTGGTTCGGAACCCACGTAAAATTATAGGTCCTCTCCGCCACCACTGAGGACATGCACAATACACAATTACGAACACAGTTAGGTAGACCAGCCATGAGTGGATCCTAGGGTCTTTGTTGGTCTGAAACATTATAACATTATAACACTTGTTTTGGTTCTTGCAACCAAGATTCTTTCTCAGTATAATACTGTACGATACAACTGTATTTCAGATTGTATAGTTATCTTTCGAACCAATCTCGACACATTCCAAGAAAGGTCAAATTCTTCCTCCGTAACCATCGTAAAAGGAGTTAATGTCAGAGTTAGATGTAGAAATTTATTTCCGAAACCTCACCTCTGGTTCGGTTATCTGATTAGTTGATTCCTCGTTTCCATGGTAATCATTTCCCACAGACGAAGTGAAATAATTTTTACTGTTACGTTGTTTTATGACTTTTGAAATGTGACCATTAGTGTGGTGAAATCTAAAATCTTGGCTATTATCAATTGTATTTACTTTACGACTTGCTATTATCAATTGAATTTGGCTTCAAAATAAATATTATATTTCCTTGATATCATTTTTATATTGATATATATATATTATATATATATATATATATATATATATATATGTGTGTGTGTGTGTGTGTGTGTGTGTGTGTGTACATACAGGGAATTTGTAAAGTCCTCTTACGGTTTGACTGTAATAATAATATAATCAATTAAGTGAGTCAGAAACTGGCACAGCGCTCAGACCAACTAAGGCGGACCATTGCGGTAACTTCCAGATTATTATAGCCACTCTTTCATTTCTGAATCTCATTTGCCTGTGCAGCATTTTTCCTCTTATAGAATTCGTAAACAAGTTTAATGAATTGATAAAAATGAAATCTTCATTTGAGTGTTCGCTTCAGAATCTTCTCGATGGTTTGTATGGGTTTCATAGTCGCGAAGACTTTTTGGAGAAAATCAATAAAATTCATCTGCTATTATATAAAAACCACCTATTGCCTACAAGCGAAAAACAAAACCACATATATTCCAGTCCCGCACGCACACACACACACACACACACACACATATACAGTATATACCCTGATGTCCGTAACTGCACAAGTGGTGTATATTCGTTTCTTTAATTCAGTATAAAAAACGCTTAAAGTATGAGGGAACGTGTAGAGTCCCAGCAAGAAATGGAACGTTTTAGTAAATGTCATAAACGTTTTATTGACCCTTTGCAAACGTTTTACTGACTTTTAGAAACGTTTTATGAAGCTTTAGAAACGTTTTATTCATTAGTGAGGTACCAGTTGACTTTTCATTTACGACCAATAAAGTCTCCAATGTTCCCTGATTCCACTGATTCTAACAAATTTTCTGAGGTAGTAAAAGTGTTTCTCGGGGGGAGGGGGTTATGTAGAGAGAGGTCATAACTACCGACGTATGAAATATGTAAAAATTTTACCCCTTTCCATCTGTGGATTACCAAACACTCGACTTATCATCCAAATCTGGATCAAAGTAGGAAAGTCATGGATGAAAATGGGATCGAGAGGAAATGAGAAGAGACCAAAAAAGTAGATGCGGATAGGTCAAACTTTAAAAATTTAAAAAAAAACAAACTAATTTTAGGATAGGCCTAAAGTACTCCATTAGTGGTACTCCATAGTTAGAAAATTTCCTAGAAACAGAGCTTCCGATACAGAACAATATTCTCTAAAGCCTTACACACACACACACACACACACACACACACACACATCTCCGCATAAGCGAGATACCTACATTTTAAAATCCATATACCTAAAAAACTTATTAACCAAACCTAATTTAACCTAATCTAATTTAGCCTAACGTAATTTAACTTAACCTAAATTTAGTGTCATCGAACCGAGAAGGGCGTGATAAGGGTATTTTCTGTTACCTCATTAAATAGTGAGGTACTCACTAATCTAGTCTACCCTAATTCGGATTACAATATCTTTTTTTCGACAACAGAAATGTTTCTAGATTTTTATAGTTTTTTTTAAAATATTCCGAGGTACCAAAAGTGCTACCTCACAAAAGAAAATTCCCCACTACGTCTGTGAATTGTCACACATTCGACCTCATTTATGCCCAGTTGCCTACACACACACACACACACACATACACACACACACACAAACAGTGAAATATATTATTGTATTACGGAGCAAACTCTGCTTTGAATTATATATATACACTCATACAGTATATATATATATAATATATATATATATATATACTGTATGAGTGTTATATATAATTCAAAGCAGAGTTTGCTCCGTAATACAATAATATATTTCACTGTTTGTGTGGTGTGTGTGTGTGTGTAGGCAACTGGGCATAAATGAGGTCGAATGTGTGACAATTCACAGACGGAGTGGGGAATTTTCTTTTGTGAGGTAGCACTTTTGGTACCTCGGAATATTTAAAAAAAAACTATAAAAATCTAGAAACTTTTCTGTTGTCGAAAAAAAGATATTGTAATCCGAATTAGGGTAGACTAGATTAGTGAGTACCTCACTATTTAATGAGGTAACAGAAAATACCCTTATCACGCCCTTCTCGGTTCGATGACACTAAATTTAGGTTAAATTAAATTACGTTAGGCTAAATTAGATTAGGTTAAATTAGGTTTGGTTAATAAGTTTTTTAGGTATATGGATTTTAAAATGTAGGTATCTCGCTTATGCGGAGATGTGTGTGTGTGTGTGTGTGGTGTGTGTGTGTGTGTAAGGCTTTAGAGAATATTGTTCTGTATCGGAAGCTCTGTTTCTAGGAAATTTTCTAACTATGGAGTACCACTAATGGAGTACTTTAGGCCTATCCTAAAATTAGTTTTTTTTTTTTTAAATTTTTAAAGTTTGACCTATCCGCATCTACTTTTTTGGTCTCTTCTCATTTCCTCTCGATCCCATTTTCATCCATGACTTTCCTACTTTGATCCAGATTTGGATGATAAGTCGAGTGTTTGGTAATCCACAGATGGAAAGGGGTAAAATTTTTACATATTTCATACGTCGGTAGTTATGACCTCTCTCTACATAACCCCCTCCCCCCGAGAAACACTTTTACTACCTCAGAAAATTTGTTAGAATCAGTGGAATCAGGGAACATTGGAGACTTTATTGGTCGTAAATGAAAAGTCAACTGGTACCTCACTAATGAATAAAACGTTTCTAAAGCTTCATAAAACGTTTCTAAAAGTCAGTAAAACGTTTGCAAAGGGTCAATAAAACGTTTATGACATTTACTAAAACGTTCCATTTCTTGCTGGGACTCTACACGTTCCCTCATACTTTAAGCGTTTTTTATACTGAATTAAAGAAACGAATATACACCACTTGTGCAGTTACGGACATCAGGGTATATACTGTATATGTGTGTGTGTGTGTGTGTGTGTGTGTGCGTGCGGGACTGGAATATATGTGGTTTTGTTTTTCGCTTGTAGGCAATAGGTGGTTTTTATATAATAGCAGATGAATTTTATTGATTTTCTCCAAAAAGTCTTCGCGACTATGAAACCCATACAAACCATCGAGAAGATTCTGAAGCGAACACTCAAATGAAGATTTCATTTTTATCAATTCATTAAACTTGTTTACGAATTCTATAAGAGGAAAAATGCTGCACAGGCAAATGAGATTCAGAAATGAAAGAGTGGCTATAATAATCTGGAAGTTACCGCAATGGTCCGCCTTAGTTGGTCTGAGCGCTGTGCCAGTTTCTGACTCACTTAATTGATTATATTATTATTACAGTCAAACCGTAAGAGGACTTTACAAATACCCTGTATGTACACACACCACACACACACACACACACACATACATACATACATATATATATATATATATATATATATATATATATATATATATATATATATATATATATATATATATATATATATCAATATAAAAATGATATCAAGGAAATATAATATTTATTTTGAACAGCAAAAGTTTTCCATTTTATCAGAAAATTGGATTTTAAACTAGATTCAGAGCAAAGCTTTTGAGTCTGGACAGATCTGGTGAAGAGACTTGGTATAACGTTTTTTGTGGCTTATTGTGATTTTAAAATCTAAAAGTTAGTTCTCACAAAGTCGTTTCTTAGTCTGTCTGTCTGTCTGTCTGTCTGTCTGTCTGTCTGTTTCTTTAATGTTTGGGTGTTACTTAAAATTATTGGGAACAGTACACAAACATTATTTATGTTTTATAGAAAATATGAAGCTTATATTGCGTATAAAAACTAACAATGAAATTTATCTTCTATATTCATATCTATTTGTCTATCTATATTGTTTATAATCGTCTTGCAACCGACTTTTAAAAGTTAGCCCACTTCACTGCCTGCATTTGATGAGAGTCTCATACTATCTGCTCTTATTTTGTCCTCGTAATCAGCCACACACATCTGGTTAGAGACTTGACTGAGTAGTTTTTGAAACCGAGATTTAAATGATCTGATGTCTGCATTTTGATATTTTTTTTTTATTGTTTTGTTAGAATACATAATAATGTTTGGTCTTGAAGGCTGAGTTTTTCTTATATAATTTATTTTAGTCCTGACGGCATTCAGAACTCATTCATAAGTATGGGATAAGCCATACAACCATTGCAGTATGATTTCACTTCATTTTAAAGGTGTGGAATGGAGGTTTATTTTATTTACTGTACCTCCCCCCCCCATCCGCCAACACACGCATCATCACGAGTTTTCCGTGTCTTCCCACTTGATGTCATTTTCATTTAATTGTTGGTTTCAGAGTGAGATATTTACAAGTAAGAAACTCAAAGAAGGCAATTACCAGATCGATCCATTTTTATTCCAGCTGTAGGATTTTTCGCACTTTAAGTTAAAATTTTCATTCCCCAAGTCAGGAAACTCTCATCAAATTTCTACGTGAGGAACCCCACTTCCGGACAGCGTATATGAGAATGCTGATGACACTGAATGGAAAGTAATCGCATTGTTCACACCCTAACAATGCTTATTTATATTATTGCAGTGGTAAATGTTTTTTTTTTAATCCATTCGTTATATTTCGCTTTTTCCGCGGTTTGCGAACACTGAGCAGTATTCAACCACTAGTAACAAATACCAAACCCTTCCATGACGCCATGACTGATATACTCTTTGTGCTTCTGTTCTGAGAGCTCTATATGCATATGGCTCTCACTAACACTACTACTACTACTACTACTACTATTGCTAATTTGATCCATGCAGTACTATGTAAAAAATCAACACAATTAAGTGATATTGAGAAGTCGTTTAATGACTGTCACGTTTCTTCCCTTGTGGCAACACCACGCTAGCAGTTACTGAGGCGGTGAATCATTACGGAGTGCACATTGGACGGTCGGAGTGAAAACATGTGTTCATAATGGATGAGGCTAATCACAAATCTACGTCTACTTGCAAGACCACGGAACTCTGGTTGTTCAGCCAGCCAATCGACAGCACTCCAGGTAGGAAACTCCTGACTGTGAAGCAGGTCCTGCAGCTGTTTTTCTACTACTAGCAGAGGGAAAAGGAGACCGTGTGCCAGAGTTCCAGCAGCTGTGAAAGCGGTACAGAAGTCTGGCAGGAGGAGCGAGTTCCCCTTACTATTCGGCGAAATGTAATCGAGTAGCTAGAGAAACGACTGAAGGAGTACCAGGGAATGAAGAAGAACAAATACCGACAGAACAAACACAGAAAGCCAACAAAGTAGGCTTTCAAATAAAAGCTGGAGATTCTTTTCGACATCGATCATCCGAAGTCTCTCAATATGATGATCAACCAACGCAGAAGCAGGAAATCCTACATGGAATCATTTGATGTCGGACTAAGAAAAAAAGGAAGCAATCTTGGCGAGGCGACAGGAGGAGGAACATGAATACGCACAGCAAGAAGGGTACAGCAGGGAGTCCACCGAGGAGACGATGACAGTGTCTTCCTTTTCTTCCTGTTGAAGCTCCAGTCCAGAAACTTAAGATGACGCTAATGCGAGACCAGTGAGTTCCCTTCCGTTGTTTTGGATGAGTGCCATTATTGTGGATTCCTGTTTGTAAAATCCATACTGGTATGGCGATAAGAGGATACATAGTCTTCTAAGTATTCTAAGTTGATTCTTTTTACAAAAACTTTTGAGATATTTTCCTAAATAAAGATAAGGAACAGACTGGCTTATATTTAAGTCAATTACAGATTAACTTACTTTAGAAAGATATGTAAATTTTCCGAAATAATGGAAAGCTAACTTTTTAAATGGGTAAATTAATAATTTTAGCTAAAAGAATATATAATTTGTCAAATTTTAAAATAATATTAACAATCTGTGAGGAAGGCCAGCAGACACTGGTACAACGCTCAGCCACTAATGCGGCCCATTGTCTAACTCTTGGTTTATTAATTACTAGCCTAGCACCATCGTGAGTCGAACTCCTGACCTCAGAATTCTCACTTCGCTTACAAGGAAATATTGTTGCCAATTGACTTGAATGCTGGTAAGTTTTAATATATAGGTATAAAGAAATATTAGTTATTGGCACTTGTAATTTTGAATCAAGGATAATATTTTAATATATTTTCTGTTCAATAAGAACAAAGGAAAATTAATTTTGTCTGCTTGTACGTTGTAGGCATGAAACTTGTGATCTGTTATTTAATTCTGTTGGAAATGTATTTATAATGGGTATGAAATTATTAAGGATTTGCAATTGAAAGGTCATTAATGAGTATGTTGTTATTAAAACTTATTTACAAATTTCTTGGTGTTGTTATATTTGATGAAATTCTTTATAGTTTCTAAAGTGTTTTGAATATGTTTTGATTAAATCTATTGTTGTGGTAATGTGTTTTGTAATTTTAATTTTGTTTAACGCTATCCTACAATGGAGGTAATTTTAGGAACTTTCTTTATAATTGTTCAAGATTAAATGCTGTGACTTTATTTTCTTATGAATTATATAATTCCAGGGAGAGAGAGAGAGAGAGAGAGAGAGAGAGAGAGAGAGAGAGAGAGAGAGAGAGAATATAGAACCGGGTCAGATAAGGATTCACAGTTAACTGACATTATTATTATTTATTATCTTTATTACTTTTTCTTTTATTAATTTTCATATCAGAACATATTCTGTGACGAATGAGCTTCTTACGAAATTTTTGCTTCAATAACGCTCCAGTATAGTAATTGCATCTGAGTTTACTGTTGCAATATTGCATTATTATGTTTACAAACTATCTATTGTTGATTCGGATAAATGGTTGTCGATATTCTGTACGTATTGGTTTTGTATTGGGGGTAAGCTAAAAAAATTTCATACGATTTAAAATTTGATGAGATTAAACCGGAAGCGAAGCAATTTCAAAGATTGTGGAACATAATAAGCTCTTACCAATATAACATATTTAGCAGTATTAATTTTTTGGTTTGAAAGATACTTTGAACATTACATCCTTATTTCTCCCAAATTTCTAACGTATGATTTAGTATGACATTCAGTTTTGCTTAGTTGAGAACCAGAAGTTGGAATTTATTATCACCGAACTTCATAATGGTTCCTTCATCTCATTTCTGTAACTTTATATATATATATATATATATATATATTATATATAATATATATATATATATTATATATATATATATATCAAAGCTATTGACTTCTCCTTAGGGAAACGGAGCTTACAGATGAAAAGAAGGATCAACACAACGGCAAACATTTTCATTTATTTGTACTTCAGACGTTTCGACAAATCTTTTGTCATCATCAGTGAGTTAAGTCTTAAAACCTTAAAACAAAATTGAAAAGTGAAAATTACATCAATACAATATTAAAACCATTAAAATTAAAACCTTAAAGCAAAATGAAAATTGCATCAATACAAAATTTAAATCATTTAAATTTCATCACTATAAAAACTAAAATTAAATTAAATTTCATCACTATAAAAACTAAAATTAAATTACCTCAATAGGTAAATACACAATGTTTACATCCACCTCCATACTTGGCAAAGTCTAAGGGAACACTGGATGGTCAGAGGATTAGAAAGGGTATGTCTGTGAAAATCGGTTGGTTAGTCAAAAGAGTTGTAATTTGTAGGATGAGCTATTATTATTAAGGGAGGGTTTGTTTCTATAGATGTACAAAGATTCTAAAATTCGGAGTTCTGTAAGGTTATTGGATCTAGTTAAAATTTCAAACTGAGTTTTGTGAAGGGGATGGTCGTTTTCATTACTATGGTTTCTAATTGCGGATTGTGGAGGGCTACTGAGGGGACGGTTGGTACGGACTGACAAGCCCAAATGTTGAGAAAGGCGCACCTCCAGTTGGAGTTGAGTGCTGCCAATATACGCAGCCTTACAGCTGTCGCACGTGTATTTGTAAACAACATTGGGGCATACAGTTTTGGGGAATTCATCTTTGAACTTTAAAAAATTTGATAATTTAAGTGGGTTGACGAAGGCGAATCTAAAATTTATTTGGGGATAACTAGACTTGAGTAGTTTGGACAATTCACCTCGAATACGCAATGATAAATAACCATAAAAAGGTAATTTAATATATCTGGTTTCTTTTTGTACTGTAGTTATGGGGAGTTTAGTATCAAAAGTGTTATTTAAAAATTTCTTTAATTGGTTATCGAATAGATGAGAAGGGTAGTAATTGTTAATAAAGTACTGTTTTAAAAATTTAAATTCTTCGTTTAACGAAAAGTAATCCGAACAAATACGGTAACTTCTTGTTAATAATGTTACTATAGCACTAATCTTATATTTATAAAACATACAACTTAAATAATTGGTTCCCAAGCCAGTAAAAGTTTGTTTTCGAAATAGTGAAGTATGGAACTTATTATGAGCCCGTTTAACTAAAACATCCAGGAAAGGTAAACTATTATTTGTTTCGTTTTCACACGTGTACTTAATATTACTATGTTGTTTATTAAGATAATCAAGAAAAAGTTTTACGTGTGAAGGATGGTTAAATATTAAGAAAGTGTCACCCACGTATCTTCTGTAATATATGGGTTTAAAACTACTAGGACAATTTTTCAACCATATTTCTTCGTAATGGCAAAGAAATGCATTTGCTAGTGTTGGGCTTAACGGGGAACCCATAGCTACCCCATCAATTTGGCTGTAAAGGTTGCTATTAAATAAGAAAAGATTATCAAAACACACTATTTCGAGAAGGTTTTTAAATTGAGTCTGAGTGAGGCCATTAATAAGAGTATTATCAGTAGTGAATAACTTATTTAGTATGATATTTAATGTTTCTTTTAACGGGACATTAGTAAACAATGACGAGACATCAAAACTGGCCATAGTAAGAGAATCGGCATGATTGATCTCTTTTATCTCTTTAGCAAAATCAAACGAGTTGTTAATAGAATAATCATTAAAGGTGAGTTTTGAAAGCAAGGGAACGAAGAATTTGGTTAAACGGGCTCATAATAAGTTCCATACTTCACTATTTCGAAAACAAACTTTTACTGGCTTGGGAACCAATTATTTAAGTTGTATGTTTTATAAATATAAGATTAGTGCTATAGTAACATTATTAACAAGAAGTTACCGTATTTGTTCGGATTACTTTTCGTTAAACGAAGAATTTAAATTTTTAAAACAGTACTTTATTAACAATTACTACCCTTCTCATCTATTCGATAACCAATTAAAGAAATTTTTAAATAACACTTTTGATACTAAACTCCCCATAACTACAGTACAAAAAGAAACCAGATATATTAAATTACCTTTTTATGGTTATTTATCATTGCGTATTCGAGGTGAATTGTCCAAACTACTCAAGTCTAGTTATCCCCAAATAAATTTTAGATTCGCCTTCGTCAACCCACTTAAATTATCAAATTTTTTAAAGTTCAAAGATGAATTCCCCAAAACTGTATGCCCCAATGTTGTTTACAAATACACGTGCGACAGCTGTAAGGCTGCGTATATTGGCAGCACTCAACTCCAACTGGAGGTGCGCCTTTCTCAACATTTGGGCTTGTCAGTCCGTACCAACCGTCCCCTCAGTAGCCCTCCACAATCCGCAATTAGAAACCATAGTAATGAAAACGACCATCCCCTTCACAAAACTCAGTTTGAAATTTTAACTAGATCCAATAACCTTACAGAACTCCGAATTTTAGAATCTTTGTACATCTATAGAAACAAACCCTCCCTTAATAATAATAGCTCATCCTACAAATTACAACTCTTTTGACTAACCAACCGATTTTCACAGACATACCCTTTCTAATCCTCTGACCATCCAGTGTTCCCTTAGACTTTGCCAAGTATGGAGGTGGATGTAAACATTGTGTATTTACCTATTGAGGTAATTTAATTTTAGTTTTTATAGTGATGAAATTTAATTTAATTTTAGTTTTTATAGTGATGAAATTTAAATGATTTAAATTTTGTATTGATGCAATTTTCATTTTGCTTTAAGGTTTTAATTTTAATGGTTTTAATATTGTATTGATGTAATTTTCACTTTTCAATTTTGTTTTAAGGTTTTAAGACTTAACTCACTGATGATGACAAAAGATTTGTCGAAACGTCTGAAGTACAAATAAATGAAAATGTTTGCCGTTGTGTTGATCCTTCTTTTCATATATATATATATATATATATATATACAGGGTGTCCCGTAAGTCTGGACCCATAGGGATTTATAATATATTTTTTTATTGTTATTATTATTATTTTATTATTATTATTTTTTTATTATTTTTTATTATGATTTTTATTTGTGGGGCCACTTGAAAACCAAAGTGTACGAGGTCAAACTTCAGAACATTTTCCACCTTAAAGCACGCATTGTGGAGGCGTGTCAAGAAATTTCTGCGACTGTGATTCAGAAAGTGCTGTCGCAGTGGAGATTGCGTCTTCAACTATGTGTGCGACACAACGGTGGACACTTTGAACAGATTATGTAATAAATATTTGGACTATTTTGTAATTTTATTATTTTTCCCTATGGGTCCAGACTTACGGGACACCCTGTATATATATATATATATATATATATATATATATATATATACACACTGTGCGTATATATATATATATATATATATATATATATATATATATATATATATACACACAGTATATACTGTATAATGTATATATGCAATTATTCCGTGATCTCAATTAACGAAAGCTTTAGAAAAGTTTATATATATATATATATATATATATAATATATTATATATAATATATATATATATAATTTATACTGTATATTACGGTGGTCTTTATTTTTCGAAATTGCAATTTCACCGTCTCACCCCCTCAATATATTCCATTTGACAAAAAAACAAACAAAATGTGCAAAATCTCAAGTAATTATAGATATTCTTATTGGTGCCGCACAAGGACTCAAATTTAGTTAATTATTGAAACATAAATACACGAATTTTTTATTAGCGCTCTATTATAAGGGCAAATAACAGCAGTTAAAGAAGAGCATAAACTAAAATGGACATTGACTACTGATTAATCAGAAACTGAATTGAACTAAACATTTTAGGACTGAAAGCATAGTAAATTTGGCCTAGTAGGGATGGCTGCTTATGAGGCCCCCTTAAATATTAATTGATTTTAATAAAACTTCTTTGGTACACGTTTTATATTAATACGAAAAAATGCGGGGGTGAGACCGCGAAATTTTCGTTGATTTGGTGGTTCTTATACATATGGCTTATACATATGGCTTTGTTCTTATACATATAAGAACCACCCAATCAACCAAATTTGTGGGTCTCACCCCCGCATTTTTTTTGAGATTTTGCACATTTTGTTTTTTTGTCAAATGGAATATATTGAGGGGGGTGAGACGGTGAAATTTGCAATTTCGAAAAATAAGGGCCACCTTAATATATATATATATATTATGTTAACCCCTCCGTCTATGGCCCTGGGTTGGTTCGAAGTCGACGGGGGTTCTGGTTAGGAGGCAGCAACGGACCTGATACTTGCAGTAGTTTCTTCTATACTACTCTCCGAGTTCTTTAGTGGCTCGGAGGATTCTGAGAGGCTTATTAAATTCTTTGGGGTTTCTCCCCGATTCTTCTTGTAACTTATCGGGAGATTCTAATGACTAAGTTTTCTGAAGAGAGCACGGCTCGAAGGAGAAGATAAAGACTTTTTCTTACTGTGTTTTACTCCTAAACTGTTACAGGTAATGCTCATTGCTCAGCCTCGTAGTTGGGATCAGAATAAACATGGAAGAAATTTGTGGGGTTTATATACCCCGATTCTACTAACATCATCATTATTAAATGTTGAAGAGGCTGCATTATTTTTGCACAATATTTGAAAATAAAGTAAATCTTTTCGCTGTGGTAAGGTTTAAACGAATAAACAAGATATTTGAAGATGAAGCCATATTTTTATCTTAAATTACGTATTTTCAGATCTGATGTTATCATGATCTGCCAAGTTAACTAAAAGTGGAAATTGAACAATGCATCTTTACACTAAAATATGCATATGAGTAAAAATTAAAGGTTTAAGATTTACAATTAAATGCTTAGGCAAGACATGACTTCATCTTTTTTTAACGGAGAGAGAATGTATACAAAACATGACATGGCAAAAGTTACTCAGGATTCATTATTAAGCTAAATCTAAAAATGATTAAGAAATTTTTAAAAAGAACAAGTCATGAATTATTTAGCAAAGTAGAAAGCACATCAAAATTTATCCCAACGGAAAAATAATAATAAAAAATAATAATAACAGTATCGCCGGGTCTACATTCCTTATGGCGACATAATGTCGGGTCGAACATTGAGTACATTGTAATTTTGGTCTACTATAACTATGATTATAATTACCAATTAATTCATTTATTATCGTTAACTACAATTCCATTAAAGTACATTGAATACGTCATTTAGTACATTACATTATTAAGTACAGTTTCATTAAAGTACATTACATTATATTAAATTAAAGTATTACAGTTAATTATAATTAAACAGTTACTATAACTTTGTTTTGTTTTTTACAGTGTTTCATATTAATAGACAATTAAGATGTTAGAAATATAATACAAAGTACATGGGCACATACGGCATGGATTTATATACAACATAATATGTTATATTATGTTATAATATGTTATAAATTTGAATCAGAGCGAAAGGAGATTTTTATCTTAGAAGCGTTCGCTTCTGCCATAGTTAGCGGAATTTGATCACTTACCTCAGCATTTTCGAGTTCATTGCGGGAGGTGATATAATTAAAAATAAAAATAAAAAAAATAATACCAGAACGTATTTGTGCGTTTTCGAACGAATGCGTAAAGTTTTGCATTTCACGATCCAAATGAATATTTAATAAAATTGACATAGGATAATGATCAAGATAAGATATGGACGTATGGGGGCGGGGGATATGGTCGAATAATAGTTATATTTATACTACGTAACATATAAATAATGACTTCTATAGAGTGTACAGTTTTTATTATGATGTTAAAGAATTTTCATACGTTGAATACTAGAGATATGATGAAGGGAAATTAATGACGGGAAAATGTGACGTCATAGTTATTGAATTTGTACGTATAGTACAAATCATTATTAGGAAGATTTACAAGAACGAATTAGAGACAAAGAGTGGGTATTAATGACTAAGAAGTACAACTACGGGTTCCAGTCCTGTTATATGCAATGTGTATGCATAATCTAGGGACGAGGGTGAGATGCAAGACAATCATAATTAATTATAATAAATTCTATAACAAATGAAAAATGGAAAATGGATACGACTAAACCACAGAAATGGTAGATCGTAGGGTTGTGACACAAACAAAGATAGAAAGCTACAAATAAATTTTTTATCCAAACTCGCGTTAAGCGATTTTGGTTCTTATGTAAAAATGAATACTGATTATTCATTGTTCATTTTTACATATATACGTATATATGTGATTGAAAATATTCGGCCTATAGTGGATTTAATTTTCCTAGAAGAGTTCCTTGTTCCATGCACAGTCTGTGTGTATCGTATATATTATATATATATATATATATATATATATATATACGTCCATACTTTCATTTGGTCTTCGATTTGGTCTCCAACTCCGGATTTGTATAATTCATGATGTTACTTTTTACTGTATGTTAAATGTTGAACAAATTTGCCTTTTTAAAGTGTATTTTATCACACTGAAAATATAACTTTGTTTACTGGACAACACTTTTATTCTTAGGGCTTAGGGTGAATAATAACTCTTGGTCCTCCACAATCATCTGTTGCATTCATTTCTAAACGTTTCGATACTTCTCTATTCCAGTCTTCAGTGGTCTAAACTGCACGACAATCAAACATAAATGCATAATAAGCATATTTTGCAAACTTAACCAAGGATTCATTCATACAAAAAAAAAGATAAAAGAAAAAAAGGAAAGTTTCAAATTAAGAAAATGAGAAGTTGCAAATAAAAATAAAAATTCCAATGAAAATATTTCGTTACCAGACATAAAAATCTGTTGTTCAAGTACGGATCTATAATTTATAAAAGTTCATTATATAGGGTGTTTCCAGAGTCACATATATGTATATATGAGGGCCACTCAATATATTTTGCCCCACCTTTTTTTTTTCTCTCCAAGTTTCCTTGTAAGTTCCAAGTTCCAAACATTTTGTACACAAGTAGTTACGTACCTGTTTTACAAGTTTTTATTTTTTCACATAGTTTCCATCGTTCCATCCTTTTCTACGGCTTTCCTCCACCTCGAAACAAGGACCTTTATTCCTTGATGGTAAAAGTCCACTGGGTTCCGCTGGAGCCACCTCTTAACCTCCTCAACAACCTCATCGTCACTCTGAAACTTTCTTCCACGAATAGCATCCTTCATTGGCCGAAAGAAATGGAAGTCTGAAGGTGCCAGATCCGGGCTGTATGGAGGGTGGAGTAATACAGTCAAGCGCATTTTTGTGATGGCCTCTCTTGTTTGCAAACTGCTGTGTGGGCTTGCGTTATCGTGCAAAAGAAGGACGTCTTCCAGTTTTCTCTTCGGTCGAACTCGCTTTATACGTCTCTGGAGTCTCTGTAGGGTAGCAATATATGCCTCTGAGTTGTTTGATTGTCCTTTCTTCATAATGTCCAGCAGAATCACCTATTTCATGCCCCAGAAGATGGTGGCCATAACCTTTCGTGCAGAAGGAGCCATTTTGAACTTTTTCTTGCGTGGAGAGTCTGCGTGATGTCACTCCATGGACTGGCGTTTTGTTTCAGGTTCAAAGTGGTGTACCCAAGTCTCATCCCGTCACAATTCGTGAAAGGAAGTCATCCCCTTCTGTCTCGTATCGAACCAACGACTCAGAAGCAATTTCTTTTCTTTGGGCTTTGTGATCTTCAGTCAGTTCGCGAGGAACAAACCGTGAACACACTTTTGAGTATCCCAGTTGCTGAATTATCGTATTCACACTTCCTTCACTAATTCCTAGCTCCAGTGATAGCTCCTTGTATGTGACGCACCGATTTAATCGAATGATGCTGTTAGCACGTTGCACAGTGTGAGATGTTACAGCCGATGCCGGGCGACCCCTGCGTGGCTCATCATCGAGGCTGGCTCTCCCTCTCTCCGATGATCTCACGCGTTTAGACCAGCGTCCAACTGCGCTTCGATCAACAACGGCATCTCCGTAAACATTTCGTAGATGTTTGTGAATATTTCCAACTGTTTCCTTCTCTGTTGTTAAGAACTCCATAACAGCTCTCTGTTTACGACGCACATCACTGTCAGACGCCATTCTCGAAACCGCGTTAACCATCAGTTTTATACAAGGGCGTTTAAAACCGGTTTTATACAAGGAGGGGAGGTTGAAACTGGAAAAATCCGGTTATGTGAAGCGCAGAAAGTTCAAACTTACGGCCCAAAAGACATTTCAGCCATGGCCTATTAATTAGCTAAGGAAAAAAGGGTGGGCCAAAATATATTGAGTGCCACTAGTATATATATATATATATATATATATATATATATATATACATACTGAATAAGGCTTATCGTATATTCAGAGAGTGTATAATATACTGTATATAGGTGCACAGGGACTTTTGAAGCACCCTGTACAGTTTACTTTTATAAACTATCCTTTTTAAACTTAGTAAATAATGTTGTAGTAATAAATCAAATAATCTACTCATAAATATTCCTTGGATTTTAAGGAAAAGATTTACGAGCGGGAATTATTATTTATTACTCTTTTAAATGATGGTTGAAAAGTTAACAATAATGAATTAAATTTTTATCAAATACTCCATTTGCAATTCATTTGTTTTCATCATTTTCTGAAAGTATTCGAGACCCAAAATATGTTTTTTTTTTCCTTCTTGTACATGTGGAAAAACGGCCTTTATTATATACAGGGTGCTTCAAAAAAATGTTATCACTTATATGGCGCTAATATGTCATTGTTTACCACTTCTAGTTTGTGTGTGTGTGTTTTTTTATATAAGTATTTGTGTGTTTATTTGCTTGTTTTTTAATAATAATGTCGTTTTCTTTAGGGATTGTGTGAGTGATCAATTAGTGAACCCCATTCAGTGGAAATGGCCACAAGGTTTACATTAGAGCAACGTAGATTTCTGTGTTCCTCTAATGTAAACCTTGTAGCCATTTCCATATATATATATTGCGTTACTTCAAATACTGAACTTCCCGAATTCAGAAACTGAGGTTTAATTTTTTCAGTTATTTATTTGGCTGAAATTCTACTGATTTTTGTTCGTTTATTTATTTCGCGGTTCGTTCCTTTGTCAGAACAATTGTACGATGTTATTTTAAGTTTTTTTTTTGTGTATGTTTGCTTTCGTTTGCGACCTTTTAACGTCAGTTCTGAGCTTCACATCCGGTTTTTATTTCTTTCCATTATTTGGAAACATTTTCGCCATGTTTTTAAGGGAAGTTTTTCGATCATTTTTTATGATTCATGATTCATCTGAAGCGGCTGTTTCCGCTCTTGTTCGATTCTTTTTCAGCTTTGGAGCTGATTTCACTATAAATATATGAGAATTCCGATATAAGTAATTAAAATTCTAATTAAATAATTATATAATTATATATAATTATATTTAATCTCGTCTTTTATCAGTATTTTATTTTCCCATTTTTTAAGCTGACAACTGTTGCTTCCTCTCAATCCATATAATGGCCAACTTTAACTGAACAAGTTAGGATAATGTCCAACACCACCTTTTTTGAGTCCACAAATTTTGCTTTCTGTTAAAGACAATTAGAGTCATGGTCGTAAACACCTTTAAACAGTCTTTGTGGAATTTGTATATAAAGGTAATAATATTCGATTCTACGCCTCATGTTCAAATTAAAATAGCAAATTAATAATTTTAATGTGTTATTCGGTGTAAATCAATGTATAAAAATACATTAACATAGACACAATTATACATGAAAGTCATTCATGTAGCAAAATGGAAAGAGAGAGAGATTTACGATTTTGAGATGACGTAATCAATACATTTCTAGTAATTAACTAATAAACTCTTCCCTAATAAAGTGAATTTAGTTTTACTTAAGAGAGAGATATATATATATATAATATATATATATTATATATATATATATATAGTGTGAAGTTACATAATGAAATTTTGAAAAGAATTCCCTCATCAGTAAAGGAGAAACGCTAATTCTAAAGGTTGTAAACACTGTATGGAAAGCGTTGGTACTCAAGATACAGTTAATTTTTTTATGTACTGATCATAATAAAATATACAGAGGGTTGACAGAAGTAAATAGACCCTACAATGATTGTCTTCAAAAACAAAATGGCAAAGCTCATCAATGGAATACCAGAATGTGTGTCAGCTTTACATAATGCAAATGGGAAACCAACACGATTCTAAATATATTGATTCAATAAATCTGTTATTATTCATTGACTTTTATTATCAAATCAAAAACTATGGAAAAAAAGCCCTCAAAGGATTCTATTTATTTTTGGCAATTCTCTATTTTGTTGTGAATTTTCGAAAATGAGAACGTCTTTATTCTTTCTTTTCGCTTAATTTTACTTTTTAATTCTTGTTCTTTCTTCTATTCTCGCTTTTTACTCTCTACTTTTTTCGCTCTTTCTCGCTGTGTCTTATACGGACGCGGGCGCCATTGGAATTTTGAACGATACGAGGAACGGGGATAAATTACACACAATTATCGCTATTTACTGACTTTTTATTTTCGCCGAAACCATTGAACAGACGGGGAAAGCGAATGCCGAATTACCGTTAACATTTTTTCGCGGAGAGAGACACAATTAAATATTTTAGAATCGCAATAACATATTAATAACAAAAATCACCTCACTGCCACAATCCCCCCCGTCCGAGAACTCAATAGGGCACACCTTGCCTCCTCTCGGCACATTTCAGGTATTGCCAACTAGTATTTTATATTTTTAATTTCATACAAACATTATTAAATTTTTATTAAACATTATTAGCTTCTTTATTAAAAAAAAAAAACGGAGCTATTGAAGAATAGGGACCCCAGCCTTCTTTAGTTAGCTTTATAAGCCTAACTAACGAAAATATCATGACCTAACCTAACCAATCGTCAAGGGCGTACAGTTAATCTAACGATTGGTTAGGTTAGGTCGTGATATTTTCGTTAGTTAGCCTTATAAGCCTAACTAAAGAAGGCTGGGGTCCCCATTCTTCAATAGCTCCAAAAAAACAATACACGACAGTATAGTAACAGCTGGAAAGGTTATATGAGTCATAAAAACAGTATGTCCTAAATTATCTTAAAACTTCTTTCAGTAAGTAGGCTACGCATGCATATACGTACCTTAAGTATAATTATCCCATGGAAATAATACATTAATAGTTAGACTGAATGAATAAGGATAAATTGCTTCTATACGATTTCGAGCAGAAGGATAAAATGTATTCAGAAGAAAGCTGCAGATTCACAAACAAATGCATTCATGCATATATACTGTGTACAGAGTGTTCCATAAGTCCCTTTACCCCCATGTTATTTATATATGTGGTCCCCTGAGAAACTTATATGTTAAGCACAGACCATGCATGGAACAAGGAACTCTTCTGGGAAATTACATCCACTATAGTTCGATTAAGTAATGATAAATGACTATAGTATTTGTCATTTATCATTACTTATTCGAACTATAGTGGGTGTAATTTCCCAGAAGAGTTCCTTTTTTCCATGCACGGTCTGTGTTTAACACACACACACACACACACACATATATATATATATATATATATATATATATATATATATATATATATATTAGTGATGGGACGATTAATCGGAATCGGAATCGAGAATCGGAAGAATCGAGCATTTTTCAGGAATCGGAATCGGAATCGAGAGAATTGTACCATGATTTCCGATTCTTAAAACGATTCTTTAACTTTTAATTGAACCAGTTTTGCAATGTAAACTTTAAAATTTAAATGAAAGAGGATAACAAATTTTATTTTTATTGTATTGTAGCTATACATTAAAACATGTATATCCATGATGTGTAATCAAGAAGATTAAAATGAATTGTTACAACTTACAGTTGATTTTTTTTTTAAACCAATCTATTATAATTTATAATTTATATTACCATACTCATAATGTAAATAGTTAATCTTACCAGAGTAAAATATGACAATTTCCAGAAAAACAAGTATAGAATTATATTTAAAAATATTGAGAATCGGAATCGGAATCGAGAATCGTATCGGAATCGAGACTTTTTAGTGGTATCGGAATCGGAATCGGAATCGTTAAAAATTTTGGTATCGCCCATCATTAATATATATATACATACACACACACACAGTATATATACATAGTATATGTTCAGGAGTAAAGAGAATTATGGGTACCTTGTACAATTATTTATTATATGCAATGGCCTGACTCATAAATTGCTAGCTTATTTTTAATATCGCATACCAATAACCAACTGCTATCAAATACTATTACATAAATCTTCTACATAAAATGCTATAAAAAGTAAGATGCTCGTGTGTATACTATATATATATATATATATATACACCACAGTATATGATGAAAATGACCACGAAGGAAAAAGGAAACACAGAATGGTGCTCAAGCGCTTTCGTTTAATGACATCGTCAGGAACATTGAAATAAATAACAAGTTCGAGACTATATATAGGTCACAAAAAAAATAAAAAAATAAAATAGAACAATAAAAATTGTAGGAGGAGCACACAAATTTATAAGGAAAAGCTACCAGAGTTTTAGCACTTTGCCCCTCTTGTCTAAATCCGTCCTGAACGAATTCAAAACAACAGGATCAAACGAAAAAATGTTGAAATTATTTATAAGTTGAATAATGGCAGACTCAAGAATATTTCTATTAACAATGTTGCTGGAGTTGCACTTTGTCGAAGAATATTTTAGTACTTCCATTTTTCCCAGGCTTTTTAGGCATTGCAAATGTACTTAAACTTTTGAATATTAATGTAGTATTTTCATATAACAATATTGTGAAAAATATCAAAGTAAAAAATAACCCTACCAATAATTCAGGCATTATCTATAAAAAGGGTTGTAAACAATGTGATTCCTTTTACAGTGGACAGACGGGAAAGGATTTGCACACGCGTGTAAAACAGCATCAATATTCCTTTTCGTTCATTTGTCAGAGTTATCCCACTGTATTGATTGGGATAATGCTTCAGTTTTGTTTTACTCAAGCAACATTGTTAATAGAAATATTCTTGAGTCTGCCATTATTTAACTTACAAATAATTTCAACATTTTTTCGCTTGATCCTGTTGTTTTGAATTCGTTCAGAACGGATTTAGACAAGAGGAGCAAAGTAGCTTTTCCTTATAAATTTGTATGCTCCTCCTACAATTTTTATTTTTCTATTTTTTTTTTATTTTTTTATTTTTTGTGACCTATATATAGTCTCGAACTTGTTATTTATTTCAGTGTTCCTGAAGATGTCATTAGATGAAAGCGCTTGAGCACCATTCTGTATTTCCCTATTCCTTCGTGATTAGTTTCATCATAAATATTATTAACGTGTTACTTTCGTGAAATAATTTTCATATATATATATATATATATATATATATATATTTTATATATCGTATATGGCGTTTGGCGAAGTGCACTGGAATAAAAATATTAATTTATTTAATTACAGTATACTCGGATATACTCGCATTTATATACTATATTTTTTCAAATAACTCTACTGGTATAAAATATAATATATATGATTTTTAAGTCATATTTTAATTTGAAACCGTTACGATGCAAACTATTTTATGTATTATTATTATTATTATTATTATTATTATTATTATTATTTTTATTATTATTATTATTGTAAGTCTTGATTCTAAAATTAATGTTCCGTCTAAAATTTACTTTTTTTTTAATTGAGGGAAACAAGTTCCATACAAAAATTGGTACGTGTAACGTTAATTTATTTTGGATTGTTTTGCTCTTGAGTTGGCAACATTCTGGTTATACGAGGTATTGATATTAGTGGTGCACCGATTAATCGGTATCGGCATCTGGCATGCCGATTAATCGGCAAAATGCCGATATTAGGAAAATACCTTGCATGGCCGATTAATCGGTGCACCACTAATTGATATGGAGCCTTACGTTTCTGCATGACGTCATTGTTTGCATTTCTGATGTGGTTGGCGGAGCGAAGTTTGGCAAAAATAGAAATAAAAATGTATTGGTAGATGTATTTTGGTTTAAAACTTAAATTTTGAGCGGAATTAGCCTCGAGAGTCAGTGGTTAAAATACCACAGAAAAAAATAAAAGTGGTTTTTCTACATCCTTTTTAAATTACGTTTCTTATATGTTTACATTCTCGAAACCAACAAAATTTTCTAGTTAATGAATAAAATTTGACTAACATTTGTTCTTCTTCCTAGAGATTCTTATCATATTTATTATTTATCTTATCATATTTATCTTTAGCATGTTTATTGTTTAATGATAAATTCCACCGTAATCGTATCTCTTTCCAAGCCCTTCCCACTTCTTTTAGTTTCATACAAATCTAAAAATTCAATTCACTTAGCGACGAGATACTTACACGGTCGTGAAATTCGCGAATTGGCGATAACACTTTGTCATCCGAGCTTTCCCGTGGCTCGATCGGTTAGGGCACCGCTCGGCAGTGCTGAAACTCCTCTGAATCGTGGGTTCGAACTCCAGTGTTGCCTAAAGCTGGGCGATTGTTTATTGTGCGTTGCATTACGGCGTAGCGGCGGGCCGACCATCCTACTTCAATTGACTCTAGCTAAGGTACCCCACGCTCGGGACTTTCTTGGGAAGGAGGCGGGAGATATGATACGCTATGACGTCTTGAGAAAGACTGAAGTCTTTTTAAAATCGGAAAACTTTGAATTTGGTGATAAAAAACTAACATAATTTTAATCGTCAAATATTAACTTATCTTCGACTGACAGCTCAGTTACTAGAGTCGATCTCGCATCTTTGTGAAGTTAAACTGACCATGATCCATACCAATATTGCCTTTAATCAGTGACACTAATTAACTTGTTCTGTCACCGAGGACGCTTCTCTTTGATTCTCCACGGCCCTTAAATTAACTGCAGCGTATTGCGCGCAACAACGTGTTGATTCTATAAATAAAAATAATTAAAAGCTTTTGATGAACGCCGATGATCTGCAAACTGAAATGATGAGGAACTGTTGTTACTGGACGGGAATTTATACGTGATGTTGTCAGTTAAATTAACATTTGTTTTCAAGGGTCATACGTTTATGTGCACATTTATATACCTCTCAACAGACAACGATATATATATATATGTAGTGGTGTAGTGGTTAGCGTCGCTGCCTACGAATCCATCGGCCCCGGGTTCGAGACCCGACGGCAGCCGGCGCGCAGCAAAACCCAGCTGTTCATCCTTCCACACAATAAAGAAAGTGGTTGGTAGATAAATGGGTACCCTAGGTGGCCTAGTGGTTTAGACGCTGGGCTGCTGATAGGGCGTGGTTCGGATTCCACGTTAAACTGTAGGTCTAAGGTGGAGTGAAAAGTTTGACCTTCGTCAGAATGAACAATTCGGGCGGAAGCTAACCAAAGGTTTTGAACAAGGTATATATATACACACACTGCAAATTAGATTCCGTCTAATTTGACGTTACAATTTCGTTACAACGGAAACGTTGGAGTTTAAATTTTAGTCTATTCGATTTTAGGAAGGAGAGAACGTGCCTAACGCCATAATTCTAACGTCATCCTAACGGTGGATTTTTACTTCTAATATACCTCGTCAACCTCGTTGATATTCCGTGTGTTAGTCTCTCTTCACACGAAGGTCAAGTTGGTGGCCCCGCCTCTAGTCCTGGCTTGGTGGAGGAGCGAGTTGCTTTCTTGCGCTCTCCACCACACATAGCCAGGTACACTCGGATCATCTGGTACCGTCCTGAGCCAGGCATCTAGTCTTCTCTTGAAGACTTCAACTTTGACCCCTGTAACGTTTCTAATGTCCTTTGGAAGCTCGTTAAAAAGTCTTGGCCCCTTGACAACCTAGCCCTTGTAGGGCCTTTAATTTGGGAACACTACACATTTTCCAGTGTTTGAATGGTAATTGGGTTTAGTTTGAGGTTTGGTACCAGTTTTTCGATCATTTTCCATATGTTGATCATGGTGTACCTTTCTCTTCTTTCCAGGGAATACAAATTTAGTTTACGTATCTTTTCCAGTAGTTGAGCTCGTTGCAGCCATCAATCTTAGCTGTGAAATGTCTCTGAGTTTCTTCTAGTTTATTAGTTTCTTCCTTTTTATATGGTGACGTCAAGACTGAGCAGTATTCAAGTTTTGGTATAATCAGTGTGTTTAGCAGGGGAATCATTACTGTCCTGTCCCTTCTTTTGAACGTTCTTAGTACCTGTCCCGCGACTCTTTTTGCTTTATTTATCGCTATCTGATTTTGTGTGTCGAATTTCGCATCATCGATCATTGTTACCTCCAAATCGATCGCTTTCGCGCTCCTCTGAATTTCCTATCTGGAGCATAATATGCAGTCTAAGTTCTTCATTTCTACCATATCTCAAGAGCTGAAATTTCTCGGTGTTAAATGTCATGTTGTTGTCTTCTGACCATTTTTATATTTTGTTCGTGTCCCTCTGCAAGGCCTCCACTTCATATTCATCGTTGAGTTTTCTGCTAATCTTTGTATCGTCTGCAAACGATGTTACTATACTGTTGCTGTTTACTCCACTGTCTATGTCTGTTAGCATGATAATGAACAGGAGTGGGGCCAGTACTGTACCTTGTGGTATTGAGCTGCATACTTCCGATTTTGATGATGATCTACCTTGAATTTTGACGACCTGTAGACGTTCTCTGAGGAAGTTGTAGATCCATTTTCCCACTTTGCCTGTTATTCTCATATATTTCATTTTGTGTGCCATTATACCATGATCACATTTGTCGAAAGCTTTAGCAACATCCATGCATATGACATCGTAGTTGTCATTGCCTTCCAGTGCATCTAGGATATTGTTATATTGCTCTATAAGTTATGATAGGCATGATCTTCCTGATCAGAATCTGTGCTGATTTTCGTTGAATCTTTCCAGTGTCTCGAGGAATTCATAGATTTTCTCCCTAACTATTCTTTCAAATATTTTGGTGAGGTGGGACGTCAAGGACACTGGTCTATAGTTCTTTGCTTGAGATCTATCCCATCCTTTATATATAGGGACAATGTTTGCTCTTTTCAAGATGCTCGGTATTTCCTCAGTGTCTAGGGATCTTCTCCATATCCAGTATGAGGGTGTAATTATTTAATTTTTACAGTTTTTAATCAATAATGCGTTCCAATTGTCCGGACGTGCAACTGAATGTGGTTTCATTTGTCCTATAGCTCTCGCTACATCTTCTTGGGTAAAATAATAGTCTGTAATACTCGTACACTCTCTTTGCAATTTCTCGTCAAAGAATGCATCTATGTCAGGTATCGTTTTGTCACTTTTGGGGTACTGAAAACCGATTCATACTGGGCTCTCAATGTTTCTGATATTTCTTTTGGATCGTCGGTTAGTTCATTATTTCTCTTCCTTAAGGGCCCAATAGCGGCGCGCGTTTTTGTTTTCCTTTTCGCATAGCTATAAAAGTATTTTGGATTTTCCTTTATTGTTTCTACCGCCTTTTCCTGTTTCCTCACTATTTGGTCCTTAATCAGGGTTTGTATTTCCCTATCGATACCCTCCAGCTTTTCTTTTATTACTTTCTTGGCATTGTTATCTCCGCAGTTGGCTAACTTCGCCTCCACTCTCTTTTGCGGAATATTCTCTTTTGCCTCTCTAGCCAGCTCCTCTTTCCTTTTGGCTGTGATTTCGGAGGATATTTTTCTAAAATTCTCAGCGTTTTTTCTTCCAAGGTTGTTAGCATTTCTTCAGTTGTTTTATTCTCTAAAACTGTTCTCCACTCTATTTAGGCCATGTATGATCTGATTTCTTCCCAATTTATGGTCTCGGAGTTTAAGTTAAAAGCCCCAAATTTGCTTCTTCCTTCTGTATGTGTATTGGCTTTCAATGTTATCGCCATATTTGTTGATATCTCGATTAAGTTGTGGTCTGAGATATCAACAATTAAGGTCGTGTTATTCGTGAATACCAGATCTAGACAGTTATTTTTTTCTGTACTGCACGTACTTTACGAAATGCAATGATGGTTCATGGGTATGAAGACATTAATTTTCTGCAAAAAATTGAATCAGAGGCTCACAAAATTGCGAGCAATTCTATGCGCCAAACCACGATCAAACAACTCTTTAGCTGATTGTGACGTTTGTAATTGCAGTATTATTTTTCGTGTACAGTTCATATATGGAATAAACCAATTGTTTGAATATTCGCAACAAAATTTAAACGTAAGACGTCTTTCTACTCCCTTGTTTGACTATTCCAATAAAATGTAATTAAAATATGTATTTCTTAAATCACGGGTGCGGCCCGCGTATTGAAATCACCCGTTTATTAGAATCAAATGCTGTTTCCCTGACGTGATCCTATTAGGCGGGTCCACTATATTACTTTTACTTTTGTTTACTTTTGTTGAATTTGAACGACGGTTCAGGATCGACCTGCGGTCGACCCCTCTGCAGCATCCCGCCTCATTTGCGGGACTTGGTGAAGGAGGGAATTGCTCTCTGATCGCCTCCTGCCCTCGTAGCCAGCCACGCATGGCTGGTCAGGGACTTTGCACAAGAATCTGTCCAGCTGGTTCTTGAAATTATTCAGGTTGGTGTGCTGGAGATTCCTCACTTCTTTTGGAAGGACATTGAAAAGCTTTGGGGCCCCGTATTCTGAGGGTATTTTCCATCCTCGTTTTCATGGCTCCTTGTCCCACCGCAGCTGGGACCGTACAAAATCTGCCTCTTCTCTCATTCCAGTTTGTTTCTACTTCATTTCTGATGTTAGGGACAGTGCCCTCAAGTATGTTCCATATGTATATTATTGTGTACCGCTCTCGCCTTCTTTCAAGAGAGTAGAGTTCCAGGGATTGTAGTCGAGACCAGTAGTCTTCACCTTCCGTTTCCTCTATCTTAGACGTAAAAGTCCTTTGTATAGCTTCACTGCTCGCAATGTCTCTTTTTCTGTGTGGGCTTGTGAGTACTGAGCAATACTCAATTATTGGTAGGACTAGACTCTTCCATAATTTGAGCATGATGTTTGCTTTTCTGCTGCGGAAGCTCCTCCAGATGATTCTCATTATTTTTCTAGCCGTTGTGATTTTGATTTTATAGTGCTCTCTGAATTCCGCATCCGACGACATTATTACTCCAAGATCCCTGACTTGTGGATTTGGTGTTATCTGTTTGGCTTGCGGAGTTTTGTACCCTTTTTTCTGTAGCTCTTTGTTATTACCATATCTTAGAAGTTGGAATTTTTCTTCGTTGAACTTCATATTGTTGTCTTCTGCCCACTGGAATAATGTTTCAATGTCGTTTTGTAGTATTCTTATGTCATCTTCGTTCAATATTTCCTTACATATCTTCGTGTCATCTGCGAAGCATGATACAATACTGTCCTTAATATCTGCATCAATATCTGCAATCATTATTATGAACAGCAAGGGAGCTAATACTGTCCCTTGTGGGACAGAACTCACGACTTCCGAGACTTCCGATTTAACTCCGTTTACCCCACTCTTTGCGTTCTTTGCGTCAAGAAATTAAATATCCACCTTCCTAGCTTTCCAGTAATTCCTGTATCCTTAAGTTTGTGTGCTATGATTCCATGGTCACATTTATCGAAGGCTTTAACAAAATCAGTATATATTACATCAATGTTTTGTCCTCGACACAATGTTCCTAATATTTTCTCCTGGTGGTCTAGTAGCTGTGACAGGCATGATCTACCCGCCCTGAAGCCATGTTGATTTGGGTTGTATAAGTCTTTTTCTTGTAGGTAGTAGGTAATTTTGGCTCTAATTATGCGTTCAAAACACTTTATAAGGTGTGAGGTGAGAGCCACTGGCCGATAATTTTTGGGCATTGCTCTGTTACCACCTTTAAATAGGGGGGCAATATTAGCGTTCTTTAAGGGGAGTGGAATTTGTCCTGTGTCGAGTGATTTCCTCCATAGTAAGTATAGCGGTTTTGCAATACTCTCTCTGCATTTCTTCAGAAATGTGGCACTCCATGTGTCTGGCCCTGGCGCTGAATTGTCTCGCATCTGTGATAAGGCCGTAATTACATCTCCTTCCGTGAACTCGAAGTCCATTAATAGGTTTGTGCCGGGATTTGTTCTTGGTTGATCTGTTTCAATGTCGAAAATCTCGTCTGGGTTTTCCACTTCCATCACGGACTTAGGGGTGCTAAACACAGATTTAAATTGTTCCCTAAGCAGTTCACTTATTTCTTTCGGGTCATTTGTGTATTCGGCCTCCCCGTCTATCAACGGTCCAATACTCTCTTTACACTGCATTTTCCTTTTCGCAAAAGTGTAGAAGTATTTTGGGTTATTTTTTATGTTTTCTGCTACCTTGTTTTCCTCCTCGTTTGTCTTATGTATGAATATATATATATATATATATGGGCTACGTCGTGGCCGATGTCGTGACCCGTGGTTCGGATCCCACGTAAGCTGTAGGTCCCCTCCGTCATATGACCTTAGATGTTGCGAAGGAGGTTAAACAAACCCACTTAAAAAATATATATATATACATATATACATATATATATACACACACACACACACACACACACACACACACATATAAAGAGAGAGAGAGAGAGAGAGAGAGAGAGAGAGGGAAAAACACCGCTCCCTTTATTTACTGAGCACTTCGTGTGACGTTCACAATTATCGCTGAATAAAACTTTAATTTGATTAAATTAAAAGTATTTACGATCGACGACCGTTCACAATGAACGTAACGAGAAGTTAGTCTCCTCTGTCATTCTTTCTGCTTCTTCTTACGTCTTCTTTCCTCGTTCACTCTTTACTTATTCCTTCTTCGAAAGACGAACTCGATGGAATTTTATCGAATATGTACGAAAAGCTTATAAGGATCTATTTCACTATTTTGGAATTATTTTTTAACTTTATTTATGTATTATTTACAAATTATTATTATTATTATTAATGTAATATTCTATTAATATATGTAAATGTAATAATTTATAAAACTAAAGGTAATGTCTGTTAAGCTTATTTCCCCACTACATCGGGGTGTTTACGCTCCGATGGTAACGTGAGTCTGAGTAGAAACAGGATGTGGGGCCGGTCCGATCCCGCTGATGGCAGCAGATGGGAGCGAACTCAGACCCTTACCACCTAGAGGTCGAAACGGCATCGACTGAAGTACCGGGCGCTCGCATAATATATAAAAATGTGAACATATTAATCCTCTGAATAGAATCTAGGAAATGTCTATTTGGAAAAATGATATACCAACTTGTGAAGTTTTGAAATTACGTTATAAATGAACGCATGTGTTGCAAATAAATATAAAATGGACCTATTTTGGGGATTACTTCCTACTCATTGTCATTCCTATTCTCACCCGCGGTCCATGGATGAAAATGCAAAGTGTAAAATTCACATTTGAAAAAAATATTTCTTGATTGAGAAACAATGACACTCCATTCCTGGGAATTCGCGGTAAAGGCGCTAAATGAGGATGTCTAATATTTCCTAACTGAACTTAATTTAACCTAATATAACCTATCATTAACCTAAACTAACGTAACCTAACCTTGGACCAAAGTGGGAAAGCCGTTGGTAAGAATAAGAATGGCATAAATTGGAAATAGACAAATTTGAAACTGTCTCATTTAAAATTCCCATTATTCAACTTTCCCACTCTCGGACGCGGAATTAAATGGGAACGACATGAATCGAATGATACCATTTAAAGAGAAGTTCTGCAAGCTAAAAAATTCAGATGGAAACCAAGGTTGTTGATTGGGGGACGGTCTTTGTCTAAAATAGCAACCTCCATTTTTCTTCCAAAATAGTCTTTTCATTCATGATGGAAAAGCCTCGTTTCAATTTATTTTGTCGTGGAAAGGGTTTATTTCTTATTTAATTTACTTTAATTTACGTTCTTTCCACTCATAAATTTATTTAATTTACTTTAATTTACGTTCTTTCCACTCATAAATTTATTTAAGGTACTTGTGGGTTATCTGTCGCCACTTTTTAATATTTTTTTTATTTATTTATTTTTATATATTAAGAGAAGAGGATTCTTTATACTGTACGGCATTGACGATTGGTTAGGTTAAGTCGTGCTAGTTTGGTTAAATACCGTTTTATTTAACCAAACTAGCACGACTTAACCTAACCAATCGTCAATGCCGTACAGTATAAAGAATCCTCTTCTCTTAATATATAAAAATAACTAAATAAAAAAAATATTAAAAAGTTTTTATTTAACCAAACTAGCACGACTTAACCTAACCAATCGTCAATGCCGTACAGTATAAAGAATCCTCTTCTCTTAATATATAAAAATAAATAAATAAAAAAATATTAAAAAGTGGCGACAGATAACCCACAAGTACCTTATTTAATTTACTTTAATTTACGTTCTTTCCACTCATAAATTTATTTAATTTACTTTAATTTGCGTTCTTTGCACTCATTTCTATCGCTTTACATTGCTTTACTTCGTTAACTGTTTCGTGGGAAGCTTGGACCGAGACAAGAACAGAACAAGCGGACATTTTGAAAGAGAAATGAAGAATTTTGGAATAACGATATTTTAATTACTATATTTAACTTATTTAATTTAAACAAATATAATTGTTTTCGTAATAATAATAATAATAATGATAATAATAATAATAATAATAATAATAATAATAATAATAATAATAATTTTAGTAATAATAGTAATAACTTTAGTAATAGGTAGAAAATTTATAGGATTCATAAAAACAGTGTGGTCTAAATTTTCTTAAAATTTCTTTCAGTAAATATTCATATATTTAATATATACAGGGTGTTTCAGGTCGACCCTAGAAATATGGAAATTGGCGGAATTTGTAGCAAATAAGTTTTAATTCAATATTTCAGGTCGACCCTATAAGAAGCGACGAAGTATAATATGTTGTTTTATTGTTATTATCGTTTACGTACAATACTATACAAGATAAGTTATGTTCTACATGTTAATATCATTACAAGTGGTTTCACGCTTATTTCTAGGGTTGACCTGAAACACCCTGTATATTTAGTATAATAACTTCCTCTGAAAATAATATATTAGTATTTAGACTTCGAATGAATAAAGATAAATTGCTTCTATATGATTTGACGCAGAAGCTAATGTCAGAAGATTTTAGACAAACACATTCCCGTGTAGTAAAATTTTTTATATAAACTCACTTGTTATTATTATTATTTTATATATACAGAGTGGCACAAAAGTCGCGCATCATAGGAATTTTCAGTGTTGAGTATAATATATAATTTTTTTTCTTTTAGGAAGGGGATGGCTGCGGTACAGAATTTAAATTCTGTACCGATTCATCGATTTGTTGTACCTGGTATTCCATGCATTAAAAACCAAGCTCACTCTCTCGTCTATTGTTAATTTCGCAGCCGTCCCCTACCTAAAGAAAAAAAAATAATATACAGGGTGTATATAAAGTCAGGATCTATTTTTGTGAAATAATTATTTTTTTCTATTTTTCTTTTCAGAAGCCCTTAGAATGAATACAGAAGAGCGTGTGGCAATAGTAATTTGGCGAATCGAGGGAAAGAAATACAACGACATCAGAGAGAAGTTTAGAAGGAGATTTCATAAGCCGGGGCCAATAGACAAGACAATATGAAAATTGGTGAACAAATTTAAACGAACGGGATCTGTAAATGATGAAGCAAGATCAGGACGACCGTGTATGTCAGATCTTACCGTGAATGCAGTACGCGGAATTATCACTGAGGAGCCACGTACGTCCGTTCGTGCTGCATCACACAGACTCGGCCTCCCGACGTCATCTGGCACAAAATTCTGAAAGTTAATTTGCAGAAGAAAAGCTATCATTTGCAGGTTTTACATGATTTACATGAGGAAGATTTCCCTCGACGAAGTGCTGTGTGTGCTGATCTCGTAGAACAAATCTGGAGTGATAATTAATGGAAAACATTCTCTTAGTGATGAAGCCACTTTCCATACGTGTGGAAAAGTAAATCGCCATAACTGTCGAATTTGGGCAGATGAAAGACCGAATGATTTCGTCCAAAATTGGGAAAGAGACTCACCTAAAGTTAATGTCTGGATGGGTTTAACAAAATCTAAGGTTTATGGTCCTTTTTTCTTTGCTGAAGCTGCAGTTACGGGGCTTATTTATCTGGATATGTTGCAGCAATTCTTTGAACCTCAGCTGATTGGGGATAGGATTGTTAGTACCGTCGTCTATCAACATGATGGTGCTCCTTGTCACTATGCCAAAATTGTTCAGGATTATCTAAATGGACGTTTTCCAAATCGCTGGATAGGACGCGGAAGCAACAGACCTTGGCCAGCGAGATCACCAGATTTAACCCCTTTAGATTTCTTTGCATGGGACTTTATCAAATCGCACGTCTATCAGACGAAGATTACGAGTCTTGAAAACTTACGTACACGTATATGAACTGCTGCAGATAACATAACCCCGCAAATGCTCCAGAATGTGTTTAGAAATGCTGCGGAACGATTTGAGCTGTGCAGGGATACTGATGGGCGTCACGTCGAATCCTTCTTAATTATTTAATAAATGTTACCACTTTATAATTTTATGATTGAATTCCATATAATTTCCAAGTGCTTCACAAAAATAGATCCTGACTTTAGGTACACCCTGTATTATAGTCAACACTGAAAATTCCTATGATGCGCGACTTTTGCGCCACTCAATATATTTCCCCCCACCGTTTTTCTTTGCTAAATAATAGACCTTGGGGCTGAAATGTCTTTTGGGCCGTAAGTTTGAATTTTCTGCGCTTCACATAACCGGATTTTTCCAGTTTGAACCACCCCTCCTTGTATAAAACCGCTTTTAAACGCCCTTGTATAAAACCGATGGTTAACGCAGTTTCAAAAATGGCGTCTGACACTGATGTGTGTCATAAACAGAGAGCTGTTATCGAGTTCTTAACAACAGAGAAAGAAACAGTTGGAAATATTCACAAACGTCTACAAAACGTTTACGGAGATGCTGTTGTTGATCGAAGCACAATTGGACGCTGGTCTAAACGCGTGAGATCATCGGCGAGAGGGAGAGCCAGCCTCGATGATGAGCCACGCAGCGGTCGCCCGGCATCGACTGTAACATCTCACACTGTGCAACGTGCTAACTTCATTATTCGATCAAATCGGCTCGTCACACACAAGGAGCTATCACTGGAGCTAGGAATTAGTGAAGGAAGTGTGAATACGATAATTCAGCAACTGGGATATTCAAAAGTGTGTTCACGGTTTGTTCCTCGCGAACTGACTAAAGATCACAAAACCCAAAGAAAAGAAATTGCTTCTGAGTCGTTGGTTCGATACGAGACAGAAGGAGATGACTTCCTTTCACGAATTGTGACTGGGTATGAGACTTGGGTACACCACTTTGAACCTGAAACAAAACGCCAGTCCATGGAGTGGCATCACGCAGACTCCCCACGCAAGAAAAAGTTCAAAATGGCTCCCTCTGCACGAAAGGTTATGGCCACCATCTTCTGGGACATGAAAGGGGTGATTCTGGTGGACATTATGAAGAAAGGATAAACAATCAACTTAGAGGCATATATTGCTACCCTACAGAGACTCCAGAGACGTATAAAGCGAGTTCGACCGAAGAGAAAACTGGAAGACGTCCTTCTTTCGCACGATAACGCAAGACCACACAACAGTTTGCAAACAAGAGAGGCCATCACAAAAATGCGCTTGACTGTATTACCCCACCCTCCATACAGTCCGGATCTGGCACCTTCAGACTTCCATTTGTTTGGGCAAATGAAGGATGCTATTCGTGGAAGAAAGTTTCAGAGTGACGATGAGGTTGTTGAGGAGGTTAAGAGGTGGCTCGAGCGGAACCCAGCGGACTTTTACCAGCAAGGAATAAAGGCCCTTGTTTCGAGGTGGAGGAAAGCCGTAGAAAAGGATGGAAACTATGTGGAAAAATAAAAATTTGTAAAAAAGGTATGTAACTACTTGTGTACAAAATTTCTGGAACTTACAAGGAAATTTGGAAAAAAAAAAAAGTTGGGGCAAAATATCATATATTGAATGGCCCTCGTTTATATATATATATATATATATATATATATATATATAATATATACTATATTATATATATATATATATATATATATACTGTATATATACGGTGATTGTCTTAATTACGCCATTCTTCCCAAACTTAATTAAAAGCATGGATTAATGTGTATGTTCATAAACTTGGCACGATTTTTGTGGAAGAATGAGAACTTTTATTTTCAGAGTCTTTCAATCGGGCTAGTGTCCTCCTCTTTGTGAAATTACGTGGCGAAAATGGGATTTGCAATTTATTATCAAACCTCCAACGTTTCGGTTGAAATGGAGTGGTTTCATCGCAGTCGCTTTTAGTACTTCCATTGTTTCGTCTTTTTTGTGTGTTTTTAATAAAGTTAAGTACATTTAGGAAAAAGTCCTAATGCTAATTTCGATTTCAGATGACCCTCGAAAGCTCCGTCCGTGCAGAAGAATGACAAAACTGGTAATGCAAATGAAGCAGGAAACTTCCATACATACCTTCATCCCTTCTGCTGTATATATCATATATTTCCCCACTCGTGTGATGGCGTCTTATCTTCGGATAAACATTGTCCAAGACTGCAGTTATTCACTCCCATGGAAAAAGTGTTGAAAAATAATTTGGTGAAATTACTAACATTAAAGAAAGAATATATTATCATAAATACTTTAAAAATTAAGAATAATAAAAGGTTTTCGTAAACATATTCACACGCAAGAATTTAGTCCTAAAACTGATTTCGTGATGAGCAAATCATTTTCAGCTTTAAATTTATAAGAAAATGGATGTTAAAAGTGTCCAATTCACGTGAAATAATAACGTAAACTCCTTCGATAAATGGTTTACCTCAGACTATCTTAAAATTAGGGTAGAAATTAATAAAACCTTAAACCGTAATTCTGTAAGGATTTTGATCGACGCTAAAACCTTTTGAAGAAATTTTTTCATCAACGGATCAGATTCTCGAAAATGTCGAGAAATTTTCCTTTGAATTCGAACCCTTTTTATCTGAAGACTCTTAAGAGAAAATAAGTGACTTTTTGCAGGTGAAAAGACAAAGAAAAAAAAGAAGTTTGTAGAAGATTTTAGGGGGATTTTGGAACCCTAAAAGGGATTTGTTGTCAATTTAAAGTGGTCGTGAAAATGCATTCTACAGGGTGTCCCGTAAGTCTGGACCCATAGGGAAAAATAATAAAATTACAAAATAGTCCAAAAATTTATTTATAATATATTTTTTTATTATTTTTATTATTATTTTTATTATTTTTTTATTATGATCTTACTCCGCTGGAGTTTTATTTGTGGGGCCACTTGAAAGCCAAAGTGTACGAGGTCAAACTTCAGAACATTTTCCACCTTAAAGCACGCATTGTGGAGGCGTGTCAAGAAATTTCTGCGACTGTGATTCAGAAAGTGCTGTCGCAGTGGAGATTGCGTCTTCAACTATGTGTGCGACACAACGGCGGACACTTTGAACAGATTATGTAATAAATTTTTGGACTATTTTGTAATTTTATTATTTTTCCCTATGGGTCCAGACTTACGGGACACCCTGTATTAAGAGACGTTCAGAAAAAGTTAACTAAAATTAATTGGAACATCATTACCAGGAAGTAGTTCGAAATTAACAATAGGAAGTTGTTACAGGTTGGTAAATTACAGTATATAATTATTTAAAAAATTAACATTTATATGACTTATATGAAAAATTATATATATATATATATATATATATATATATATATATATATATATATATATATATATATATATATATACACACAATATATATATATATATATATATATATATATATATATATATATATATATATATATATATATATATTATATATATATATATACAGTATATATATATATATATATATATATATATATATATATATATATATATATATATATATATATATATATATATATAGTTTATTATATATCCCAATTCCTATTTACTTTTAGATATTTCACAATGAAAGATTTATTTTCCAGTTGCAAAATAATAATAATAATAATAATAATAATAATAATAAAAATAATTAATAATAATAATCTTTATTGGTAAAAATAAATATCATGATACTACAAGTTACACTTTCACCATAATTTTTTACAGAAAATATTTATTTACTTCTACCTGAGTAGTTTGGCCTTTAAGCTTTAAGGCTTTACTGGGCTCTCAGTTTAAGTTAAAATTATTTCATATACTCTATAGTTAGTTGCGATTTGGTAATATAAATATTATGATTAATCATTATACAAAAACAAACTTCGTAGTTATGATTATGGAATATATAAATATGATTAATTATGATTATAATGACATATAAGATAAGAGAAAATTTATAATTATGTATTGGGTAAGTTTTTAAGATACACAGACAAACTTGTAGGTGACGTGAGAAATGAATTTTGTTAGCAGTATACATTAAACCTCTGGTTAAGTTGTGAAACCTTCGTTACTTAGAGTTAATAGCAAATACAAAAATTAGACAAGTAAAAGCAAACGTAACATTCAGATAAATAACAGTATTTAATCCTTAAATGCACAAGTACGATTTCATTCGTATGTAAAACAAATGTTTGAAAATAATTTGTCTTTATTATAAAACTTTTATTCTGTATTTATCATAAAAAAAAAAATTGCGATACGAAACACACCCGAAATGCATACGAGACCCTCCTAGGAAGAAGTGGCTAGAGACCCTCCTAGGAAGAAGTGGCTAAGCGACAAAAGTAAAAAAAACGCCAGAAAATGCAAAGCTGTACCAAATTTGAAAGTGACATAACTTTTGAACTTCTGAAGCTATTTCGTTGAAATATATTCGAAAGTTCAAAACTTATTCTACTTTCAAATTGGTACAACTTTTAACTGCGTTTTCTGGCGTTTTTTACTTTTGTCGCTTAGCCATTTCTTCCTAGGAGGGCCTCATATATGGTAACAACAATTATTTTTATTCTCTTCCCACTTGTTTATCATTAAAAACGTAACCATTCACTGCATTTTATGTAGTCATTTAGAGCAGAACGACCAGCACATACGAAATAAAACATCGTAGAATGGAGCGTATCAAAAACAAAAGTGTTCGAAAGTGGTGGATATAATCTTTCGAACCCATGTCTCGCGGTTTCAGACCCAACCCTCCTACCAATTGTTGAAGCGAAACCAGTATTTACGCCGTTTGACCATGCTCCATTCAGGTTCCCCGATGAAAACACTTTAAACGTATTTGTATTCGTACCGTGTTTAGTTCCTCTTAAAGAGACTCGTTCTCTTTTTGCATTACAACATTACAGCTGTGAACAAAAATGTAATAAAAATAATTGTTTTTACATTTTTAATTATTCTGTTATTAGACTGTATTTTGTTATTAATTTCACTGATACTAATTTCGGCTTTCACTTTACTGATACTGGCTTTTGCTCTATTTTATGGATTCGCCTTTACAGACGTCTACTCTCTAAGTAGGCGCGTGCCGATGTAACGTTGAAAAATGAGGTCGTTGAAAAAAATGAGGTACACCTCATGATACAACGTTAAATAATGAAGTGCACTTCAATTTTCAAAGTTGAAAAATGAGTTACATTGTTGAAAAATGAGACACCTCGTTGAAAATTGAGTTGAAGTAGGCTATAAGTTAAAGTAGCCCCTCAGAGCTTGGCCATTCAAGGCTCAGCTGAGATCCTGAACCCAATCAAAATAAATAAAACTAGCGGAACGACCCGGCGTTGCCCGGGTGAAAGTTGAACGATATATATATATATATATATATATATATATATATATATATATATATATATATATATATATATATATGATAAAAACCACGAAGGAAAAAGGAAATATATATATATATATATATATATATATATATATATATTATATATATAAAAATAACCACGTTACGTTAACTGAATGTCAGGTTAGGTCAACTGAATGCCCGATTAGATTAATTGAATGCCTGGTTAGGTTAAATGAATACCAGGTTAGGTTAATTGTACGCTCTTGACAATTGGATAGGTTAAGTCGTGATATTTCCGTTAGTTTTAACAGTTAACCTAACCGGGCATATATATATATATATATATATATATATATATATATATATATATATATATAGCGTTCAACTTCCACCCGGGCAACGCCGGGTCGCTCCGCTAGTTTTTTTTATTTTGACTAGGTTCAGACTCCTAGCTGAGCTTTGAACGGCCAAGCTCTGAGGGGCTACTTTAACTTATAGCCTACTTCAACTCAATTTTCAACGAGTGTCTCATTTTTCAACAATGTACTTCATTTTGCAACAATCAAAATTGAGGTGCATCTCATTATTCAATGTTGAATAATGAGGTGTACCTCATTTTTCAACGACCTCACTTTTCAACGTTACACCGGCTTAATGAGGAAATTGAAAGAGACTTCTGCCTTTAAATAATATACATAAATAAGACTGTCGATATGATTATGAGAGGCGGCGTGCGTAGGCCTACATTTTAATCGATTACTTCCCACTCAATGTCATTCCCATTCGCATTTGTGGTCCACAAGTTAGAATGTACAAAAGTGAAAAAAATTCACATTTGAGAAAAGCGTTTCTTGATTTGGGAAACAATGTTACCACATTCCCACTCGCGGCAAACGGCGCTGAATGAGAATGTTTAATATTTCCTAACCTATATTAACCAATCAGAACCTATCTTAACATTAACCTAACCAATCAGAACCTAACTTATTGGAACCTAACCAATCGTAACCTAACCCAGACCAAAATGGAAAAAGGTCGTGGATGAGAATGAAAATGACACGAATTGAGAATAGACCGATTTGAAAATACCTTGTTTGAAATTCTCACTTTCTCATTTTCCCACTATTAGGCGCAGGAATAAAATGAAAATGACGTTGAGTGGGAGTAAACCTTTTAATTTAATTAAACAAAGAGAGAGAGACGCCTTATAATTTTAATTACTTATTTCAATGTTTACATTTGCAACAACGCACAAAATACTCAATACAAACATAAGCTTTCTTGGATACAATCCTACATTTTAAAATGAGGCAATCAGATTGGTTAATTTTAGCTGTTAATTTTACCTCATTCACTAAATTTAAAAACTAAACTTTCTCTCTGTCTGTCTGTCTGTCTGTCTGTCTGTCTGGAACACAAAGTGAAACTTAAACGTTCAAATATTTCTGCACTCGACACAGTAATTAAAATTAAATCTCCCTTCATTAACATCATATTAATTCCATTTACTAAAGAACAAATGAAAAAAAAACGCTTTTGTGGTTTCTAAATGCAAATTCGTTTCGGTCCTGGTTTCAATTTCATTTAAACTTTATTAAATTAAAACCTGTGAATAAAATACTGCAATACCTCATCTCATAATTATTCATACAGTAAGCGAGAAAAGTAGGCCTTTATTATACATGAAAATAATGCAATTAATTATAGACAATGCTAATGTGAAAAATTAATTCTCATTAAAGTTAATAATTAATATTTAACACAAATTTAAACAAAAATTACCCAAATAATGGCAAAAGTTAGTCACAGTATATAAAAGACAATAATAATGAATGATATATAATATATATACACACACACACACACACACAGGGTGTTCCATAAGTCTAAATCGGTTATAATTAAAGCGAAAATACCAAAAAAGTCAAAGTAAAAAGTTTATAATAAGTTTAGAAATATTTATTGATTACTTAAAATGAAAAATATAACAATCTCGACAAATATTCTTTCCCTTTTTTTTTTTTTTTTTAATCCGCTAGATGGATTTTCGCTTTAATTATAACCGATTGAGATTTATGAGTCACCCTATATATATATATATATTAGTGATGTAGCGGATGTCATTTTTTTCACATCCGCAGATGCGGATGTTTGATTTCAACATCCGCGGATGCGGATGCGGATGTCTACATTTTCGTTATTTTTTAGGATATATTCGAGATTTGTTGTGTTTAACGTATATAATAAGTTATTATATAGAGAGAGCTGTAGCTATAATGTAGTATAATTGATTAATTGTACAATAATTGCTGTACTTTTCTCTGAACATATAAAATAATATCAAGCATTTAACTAATAATAGAAATCAATTAGTGAATTCGTCTGCAAATAAATTCGTTACATTTTGTTGAGTTTCAGCCACAATTAGAAACCATAATTGTGCTACCAGGATGCGGGACGTGAACCCAACTCAAATGAACCCCACCGACCTCTTTCCCCAACCTCCACCCTTATAGAAAGAGATCTTTAATTAGCTTGATAACTATTTATATTAAGTTTAAAGTTTTATTAGGCATATTTATAAATGAGTAATTAAAATAAAGTAAACTAAGATGTTCATCGTTTAATGTTCAAACTTAATTATAGGAAGGTTATGCTTAAGGAACATTAACTTTTCTGCCTTTTCTGCTGCCAGTCTGTTTCTCTTTTCATCATATATTAATCCAGCACTGCTAAATAATCTCTCGCTTGGTACGTTTGTTGGAGGACAGGCTAAATGTTTCCTTGCAAGTTTACTCAAGTATGGACAGATATTCTGCGTATTTTTCCACCAACTAATAGGATTGTCACATGCAGCCAGGCGTTTTTCTTGGTGATAGCTCTCGATCATTTTAATACATCTTTTGACATCGCGTAGGTCTCGTCATTGCTGCTTGACTCAAGAAACTGAGAGACAGATTCTGTGATAGATTTGCTTGTTGAAGGTGTTGGTTCTGTCACTGAAACTTTTATTCTTTTGGTGGGTGGCGAAGCGACAGATTCAAGAGATTGAAGCTCTTCAACTGCTTTGCCAAGTGATGATTTAACTCGTTCTAATGTACTAGGTGAAAATAACTTAGCTTTGTAACGTGGATCTAAGTAGGTTGCAAGAGAGTAACTTCATACAAGAACAGCCTCTCGTCTTGTCGCTTGCATCACTTTTGCGCACAATGAACTAGTTCTATTAATACAGTAGAATTTGATAATTTCCGCTTATTAATGACGTTTTATCTCAACGGTCCACATCCGCACGACATCCGCAGTCCAAAGTGCGGATGCGGACACGGATGTGGATGCGAGAAAATATGCGGATGTTCCGCGGATGCGGATGCGGATGTGACCTACATCACTAATATATATATATGTTAAACACAGACCGTGCATGGAACAAGGAACTCTTCTGGGAAAATTAAATCCACTATAGTCCGAATAAGTAATGGTAAATGACAAATACCATAGTTTTTCTTTTTCATGATGCTAGCCCGACGTGGGCAACGGGTCTATCGCAAAGAGATCACATAAATATAGCTTCCCTCACCAGCTATCTGCAAAGCAGACAGGATCCAGCTTTGGGACATGGACCTAGGGTTTAAAGCAAGCCTAGTCCCTACATTCAGAACCTCTATATAAGTAAAAGACTCGTTGCATTCACGTCGGATTGAATAAACAAAGAAAAAGGGGTAACTATTGTATTTTTAGCCAAAAAAACCAAAACTTAAACCTCAACCGGGACATTGAGCGTCCACTTTTCAAGGCACGTAACACGTCCGTTTAATATGCACAAACTCAGAATGGTCCCCTGAGAAATTTATATGTTAAACACAGACCGTGCATGGAACAAGGAACTCTTCTGGGAAAATTAAATCCACTATAGTCCGAATAAGTAATGGTAAATGACAAATACCATAGTTTTTCTTTTTCATGATGCTAGCCCGACGTGGGCAACGGGTCTCTCGAAAAGAGATCCCATAAATATAGCTTCCCTCACCAGCTATCTGCAAAGCAGACAGGATCCAGCTTTGGGACATGGACCTAGGGTTTAAAGCAAGCCTAGTCCCTACATTCAGAACCTCTATATAAGTAAAAGACTCGTTGCATTCACGTCGGATTGAATAAACAAAGAAAAAGGGGTAACTATTGTATTGTATTCGGACTATAGTGGATTTAATTTTTCCAGAAGAGTTCCTTGTTCCATGCACGGTCTGTGTTTAACATATAAATTTCTCAGGGGACCATTCTGAGTTTGTGTATATTAAACGGACGTGTTACGTGCCTTGAAAAGTGGACGCTCAATGTCCCGGTTGAGGTTTAAGTTTTGGTTTGTTTGGCTAAAAATACAATAGTTACCCCTTTTTCTTTGTTTATTCCCATCCGACGTGAATGCAACGAGTCTTTTACTTATATAGAGGTTCTGAATGTAGGGACTAGGCTTGCTTTAAACCCTAGGTCCATGTCCCAAAGCTGGATCCTGTCTGCTTTGCAGATAGCTGGTGAGGGAAGCTATATTTATGGGATCTCTTTGCGAGAGACCCATTGCCCACGTCGGGCTAGCATCATGAAAAAGAAAAACTATGGTATTTGTCATTTACCATTACTTATTCGGACTATAGTGGATTTAATTTTCCCAGAAGAGTTCCTTGTTCCATGCACGGTCTGTGTTTAACATATAAATTTCTCAGGGGACCATTCTGAGTTTGTGTATATTAAACGGACGTGTTACGTGCCTTGAAAAGTGGACGCTCAATGTCCCGGTTGAGGTTTAAGTTTTGTTTTTTTTGGCTAAAAATACAATAGTTACCCCTTTTTCTTTGTTTATTCAATCCGACGTGAATGCAACGAGTCTTTTACTTATATAGAGGTTCTGAATGTAGGGACTAGGCTTGCTTTAAACCCTAGGTCCATGTCCCAAAGCTGGATCCTGTCTGCTTTGCAGATAGCTGGTGAGGGAAGCTATATTTATGGGATCTCTTTGCGAGAGACTCGTTGCCCACGTTGGGCTAGCATCATGAAAAAGAAAAACTATGGTATTTGTCATTTACCATTACTTATTCGGACTATAGTGGATTTAATTTTCCCAGAAGAGTTCCTTGTTCCATGCACGGTCTGTGTTTAACATATAAATTTCTCAGGGGACCATTCTGAGTATGTGTATATATATAATTTATCAGTATACTGAAAGTAAGTTCCATAACACTAAACTAATGAATTGTTATTACTAAGTGAAATTACATTAATCAATTAATTAGATTACATCAATATGCTTTGAAATGAATGGGAAACATTTTGAACACTTACGGGGGGAGAGAGAGAGAGAGAGAGAGAGAGAGAGAGAGAGAGAGAGAGAGAGAGAGAGAGAGAGAGAGAGAGAGAGAGAGATAAAACGTGTATCCTCGCGTTATCTGGGATACGTCCCGAGCACATTTTTTACCACTACTGTACATCATCCAGGAACCAAAAATTTTTTTTTCTAAGCGCAGGTTTTGAGCGCCTCTCGTTTTACCATTTTACTTTTTTTACAGAAATGCACTAGTTAAACTTTCAATTTTACTCCAGTCTCCGTTTTAATATCATTGTACAGTTATTGTAGTTTTCTATGATAATAATTACTCAATGGTTAACTGGTCACGACGTAGCCCGTGGTGCTTTTAGTTGGAGTGCAAAAGTTCTATGTGGCTGCTTCAGAACACATTTTGTTAGAAACTTTGCTAAAATCATCATTTCCAAACAGCACTGTAAAAATATTTTAGGTGCTTTCATCCATAAGAAGTAAAAAGGACGAGCTATAATGACGTTATAAAGCTTTCAACTCAATATGCACTATGCAATATTTTGAACTTTGAGATGCCATCGATTGAAGGGGTAAGAGGAAACCAAATGTTTGCTTGTTTTTTGTTTTTGACATATTTCCAAAATCTTTTGCCATCATTATTCAAGTTATAACTCCATTTGATTTAAGATCTCTATTATGTTCTTCTCTTGTTTGAACAGTTTTACAGCAGCCTATTACAAGGCTCATGTTCTGATTATGTACAATGGGGCCCATTTTTGATCTGCCAAGAAGGTTCCATAAGCTATAAGCATGTTTAAATTCTAATTTTACATAACTGCCATTTGATAGCGATTGGTGAGTATCAGAGAAATTGGAGTCTTATAAAGCAGATATACAAGACCAGAGAGAATGTAGATATATGCAGTAGATATATGCATATATGCAGATATATGCAGTAAATATATTTGAGGCCTTCCTAGGAAGAAGTGACGAAGCGACAAAGTAAAAAACGCCAGAAAACGCAAATAAAAGTTTTACCAATTTGAAAGTGACATAACTTTTGAACTTTTTCAGATATTTTGTCGAAATATCTTCAAAAGTTCAAAAGTTATCCCACTTTCAAATTAGTAAACTTTTAACTGCGTTTTCTGCCGTTTTTTACTTTTGTTGTTTAGTCACTTCTTCCTAGAAGGGCCTCATTTAAAAGTGTCGCAATTCACATAATCCATCCTCATTGACTACAAATTTTAAAATGTACCAATAAATAAACAGGTCATGAAAACTAAAGCATAACTTTCTGAAAATATAAACACTAACTTAATGAACTATAACATATTCAAATAAGGTCTTTTCCGTTCTGTGGCCGCCACCCAAATTTAATATACGTCTTCATTTTCATGAACTTTGAGTACAATTCACTCCGTTTTAAGTTGAAGAAAATAATTTTTGTTAAAAAAAATACAATGTTCAAATTTTATTTGTAAATTTTATTTGTCGACCATAGGAAGGAAAGATCCTTAAAATATTAAGCCGCGCTCGTAATGGAGTTGCCCTCGGACTGTTGGGTTATTCAAACGTTATAATGTTAAAATATTAAAATGCGCGGTACGAGTATAATGATATTGGGTTGAAAAGTACACCAAGTTAGTATTCTATTCAAGAAGTGAGAATTGTTGAGAAACTTTAAAACAATTTCTCGACATTGAGTGGTTGTTATAAGCGAAGTGTTCAAGAATGTGAGATAAAGGAAACTTTCTTGGCGGCGAGAAGTGCGCTCTGGGAGATCTTAAAAATATTTATATATCTGGCTTTTAAATGTCTACCAGTTTTCTTACGCTGAAATTAAATTTTTTTTTTTTTTTTAGCATTTTATTTCTTTAATGTTCAAATATTTAATATTTTTATCATAGCTTTATATTATATTATATTATAGCTTTAAATTCCATTAATATTTACCTGCTTTATTGACTGAATACATTCTAATTTTCCTAAATTAATTGTTTAGAATGGAATGTGTGAATTCTGAAGAGTTTGAGAAAAATCTAAAATACCTTCGTACTTGCTAGTAATGACCTTCCTCATTATTTACAACCAATAAAAAAAATACATGAAAAAGTGAAATTTTTTTTAAAAAAAATAAATAAATAAAGTTACACACCGTCCGGTTATAAAAGGATACATTTCAGGTGAAAACGATATTAGTGATAGTATATGTGTCACACTATTTACTTCCCAAAGTAGTATGACGGCAAAATGTTCGAGTGCATATGCAATTGCAATGTTGATCAATTGTTGCGAGGTGCCAGCCCCTTCCCCCTGGGTGAGGGTAATGGGGGAGAGGGGTGGGGGTAATGGGGGTAATGGCGTTTTTCTTACTTTTGTCGCTTAGCCGAAGGCGGCCTGTGCGAAGCACACAAGCCCTACCCGAAAGGTAGGGTGCCGAAGGCACAGCTTATATATATATATGGGACCGACCTAAGTTCGGTTTCGGCCCGAAAGTAGACTTTCGGTTTCGGGCCCAAAACCGAAATTAAACTTGACCGAACCGCCCTTCGGGTTCAGTGGAATCGGAGCGACTCTTTTCTACTGCGGGCAATGTCATCAACACCAAACGGGCGAATTTGACCCCAGCAAACGTTGAAGATGTCATCCTCCTTTCAAAAAACTTGAAATATTTGACCTTTGAATATTGAATGAATCGAAATGTATTACTTTTCTTATTAATTTGTATTAATAAACAGTAATATTTTTGGAATGTTTTTTGAGTTTTTTTTAATTATGTGCTACGTTTTGCGTTAAAAGGAATAATAAAGCGATTGAATTACGTTACTTATAAAGTATTAGCATTCAATTTTATATTACAATACTTTCATATAGAGTACTCTACTTTCGGTTTGGGTTCCGAAAGTGCCGAAGTATTTTCGGTCGGTCCCTAATATACCGTGTATATATATATATATATATATAAACACAGGCCCTCTCAGAGGTTCAGAGAGGCCCGGGCCACTTCCAGCTTTTGAGCCCATAGCTAAACCAATTATTACTTTCACTGCAAAACATTATATTCAAACCTGAAAGTTTATAAATTTGAGGCCTCCCCCTCCCCCCTTAAGCTTGAGACCCAGGCCAAATGGCCCTCCTAGACTCCCCTCTGTATATATATATATATATATATATATACTGTATATATATATTCTTATAAGAGAAGTGGATGAAAAAGTGCATAACACATTTTGAAATAGAGTAAGAGAAAAAAAAGAGGAACTAAAACCCAGATAAAAGGTATGAAATTTCGGTCATTATTTATTTAAATTTTGTTTCAAATATTTAAAAAACATTTTAATTATTGTTTTAAATTTTACATAATTACTGTAAGCTGTTAATGTTAATCTGAATAATTAAATTTATTCTGAATTTACAGCTGTAAATTTTACTGAATTTGTGTGACGTAAATAGGACAAAAGATTTACAGTGAGGATGATCACGATACAGCGGAATAAGTTTTAAAATAAAGTACACCTAAACATATTCTGATGACGTGTTTAGTACATTCAAAATAAAACCTTCTAAATTTAGAACTTATAACTTCTTTTTGAGGGTGTATTTTAGGGGAAGTTTTTTTCCTTCTTTTTAGTACGAAAACTTCTTGTCTTAGTACGAAAACTTCTTGTCAGATGATATAATAATTTCTTTTAATGATACATAACTTCTTTCGATAGAAGAAATGGCTTCGATACTTCCTTTTTGAGTGATTTGAGTGAATAGAAGACAATACTTCTGCGTATAGAAGTTTGCGGGAAGTCTTTGTTTTCTGTGTTTATGTTTGCTGAAAGGCCTTCAAAATGCTTTATAAAGAATTCATTTTGTCATGAGGAGTCAGCGGTAATACATCATGCAACTAACACAATAGCTAAACGTGTTTCTGCACGTTTTTATTATATTTTCACACACATAATATGTTTCCAAACATGTTTACAGTTGCGCATGTTTCATGCAAAACACAGTATTTTATTCTATATTTTTTAATAAAACATGTTCAGAAATATATTACACGTTGTGTTAAAGAAATTTCTATAATATATATATATATTATATTTCAAGACGGATATGTTTCATGCATGTTTAATATTACAACAGGTTTTCAACGTGTGCAATATTTCATTAACTGCCTTTGTTTAGGATTTTTCACTTATAAATGAATTAAAAATTAATTATTTTCTAGGAAAAAATTAGAATTTTTGTTTTTGCGCAGAAATTATCTGATTTGTTTCATAAAAAATATCTTTGTTTTTTGTTTATTTCTGATTACATTAATCACGTTTTGTTTTTTGAATTGCAAATAAAATTTCTATATCTTTTTTAAAATAAAAAGTTATATTAATCTATAATTATTTTACATCGCGAAAGTTTCCGGAAAATAGAATAAAAATATTTGTTCATTAACTATAGATGAAAAGAGAACTATAAAATAATGGTCTCCACCATCATTCGTATTTGATGTAGTTTCCCTTTAAATTTTCGTTTTCTCTAAACGCATTAATTAATTTAAAATTTTTTAAAATGACGTCGCTGCATTACCTCTTTGATGTAATAATTCACTGGATGACAAGAAAGAACTTTTTTTTGGTCACATGAACAAAAATGGGTGGATCTTATAGGTTTTTTACCGCTGAGTTAAAAAATGACCTAAAAAATTGTCTATCACCCACCAATATTGAGTGAATCAAAAATGAAATGAAGGACTAATTAATAGACGTAATAGCAATATCAAAGTGGAAAATGCATATTGAACTCACCTAAAATATTCACTGAGCGAAATCAAGTGAGTAACTGACAAATGAAAGTCAACAGTGACGTGCAGCAACTTATAAGCAGAGGAGGAGCGAGGGTCAGACCCCGCCCCCTTCCTATTCTTACTCAAATCCTAAGTAATGTAAATTCGTGTGTAACTCTAAAACTGCGAGTGATAGAAAAATTCTGTTTTCATTTCCGTAATCAACGTAAAAATTACATATAGTTCAAGTAAAAATATCTCTGTGACAAAAACTTTGTTGACCAGTGTAATCAGTCAGTGGGGGGGGGGGACAGAAACTAGCACAGTGCTCAGACCAACTAATGCGACCCATTATTTCAACTCTTGTATATAATTATTACCAGCATCATCTGGATTTGAACCCCTGACCTCAGTGTCTTCAGTTCGCTTATAGGGAGACGGTGCTATACCCACTTAGCTAAGGACGCTCGCGCATTTGATAATTTTCCTGCAGCGTCGATGCGCGTATATCATTGATTATTTTGGCACATAATGCGAAGGTATATTTACCTTTTAAGTAAAACCTCTTTATAAATTACCCGTAAAGGGAAAAATACTCAAATCCTTTGCTTACGCAGAAGGCTAACTTGATCGATAGATTTTATTGACCCAATAAGATTAAACTCAGAGTGATTGATGCGGAAAACGGGGTTGAAAGGATCGCACCATCCGCTCAGATGGCTACATGATTGAATCTTTATCCACCTGGCTCTTCTAGATCCATCTTCCGCTTTCATGCGAGTGAAGGATAAAAACTGTAATTTAATGAAATAAATGAACTAGAGACTTAAAAGGAAATTATTTCTTCCGATATTTTGGAATGTGGGAGAGATTTGACGGATGAAGCAGGAGATATTACTCGTTACAAATAGATT
>JAJOZX010001983.1:190000-200000 GCA_023014485.1 Bathynomus jamesi | reverse complement strand
CCTACCCATTTAAACAACTCAAAACCAACAAACATGCTTTATCGTAATCATCACAATTTTTAGTAAATTTATTAAACATTATAATAATAATCAAACAGAAATTTATATTCTTAACTAAGCATTACTACACCTTACAAAAAAATGATCTCACTACATGTGTGAATTATCACACACTCAATAACTTCACTTATGTCTAGGTGCCTACGAATGCACACACACACACACACACACACACACACACACACACACACATGGTAGCACAAAAGTCAGGCGTCAGAAGGTCATCATTACATAAATTAGAAATTTTTAACTAAAAAATTATAAATTATAAATTAATATTTTTTTAACTAAAAAAGTAACTTATTTACAAGTAGTGGAGGACAAAGAACGGAAAAGATCCATTCTCTTTGGCTCTTTTGACTCCTAATTTTTGCGCCACCCTGTATATACATATATATACAGTGGTGGGCACCGTTAACCAAAAAGTTAACTTCGTTAACCGCTAATCCGTTAACCAAAAAGTTAACTTCGTTAACCGTTAATCCGTTAATTCGTTAAACATGTAACGGAAGTTACCGATAAACCGTTAACGTTAACTTTTATTATAAAAAAATGAAAAACACAATATATATATAATTTAATTTTCCCTCTTCTTCTCGTTCTCCATTTGTTATTTGGAACAGATATGGCACAGAATATTCGGGAAGTAATTGCACTGAAATTTCTTCGGTCTTCACAGCAGAGATACTAAAGAGTAACAGCCTCTGGCGCCACACGCTCACATTTACTTCTCAACGCCATCTATTATCTCATAAAGAAACTAATTCACATTGGGACTTGAAAGTACCGGCAGGATCAACCGGGTAGAAAAAGAATTATGGAGATTTTAAAGATGTGGTACCTAGAAGTACCGCCAGGACATAAAGGGTTAAGGTGAAAACGCTCCCATTGTAAGACATCAATTGACTTAATTTATGTCATCAAAGTGACATGAGAATTGAAATCTTACCTGATCAGTTTTTATGGTTCTTGAAATGTATCAAGGAGACTACTAATAAGGTACTCACAGACATATTATAAATATACATGACTTACTTGACAACGATTATTTTTAAATATTCACTAGCACAAACATGTTGCGCAAGAGACAGACTGCAAATGAAACGAATGTAGTTATTTGTTGTAATTGTTACATATATATTATTGAAAGTGCATTAAAATGCTCGTGATATTTCTTGAAAGAAGTTGAACATTCAACTCAAATGGCAAATCTTTCCGCCTGATTTTACAGTCGACCATGTTTTGCTCAAACCAATGCCATAAAATAACTACCATATTTGGTAAGACACAAATTGTGGCGACGGAAACAAATATATCGTCTGATTTTGCACTGCGGAAATGGAAATTCGTTCATCACTATTAACCAGGGATGGGGAGTCGGCCAAAAACAACCGACTCCCGACTCCCGACTCCTGAGTCGGTATTTTTAAAAACCGACTCCGACTCCCGACTCTTTCCTTATCATGCTGATCTACAACCTTATAAATATTGGGATGTTTGTTTCGTAGATGGCGTTTCAAGTTTGAGGCTCTAGTTGGAGCATTAGCATGTTTCCCAGTGTAAGCACTAATTTTTGCATTACACTCTTTACCATCCTTTTCTACTTGACAAATAAAAATACTTTCATCCTCATTTAGCTTAAAATATTGAAAGACTGCTGATTTTCTACTAGGCCCACGACTCATTACTAATAGGGGCTAATTAAATTAATAATTAATATATTGCTAATTTTTATATGGTACCTAGTATCCTAAAATAGAAATATGAAATTCATTTGCTAAGATTTACAGAACAATAAATCAAATGTGGAAATGTGAATCTAGAATTAGTTCAGGAAGATATTATTTAGGGCAGAGTAGTATTCTGGTAAATTGTTGGCATATAGAAATTGAATCAAAGAGTCGGGAGTCGGTCGTTTTTACCGACTCCCGACTCTTCAAAAAAGCCCCGACTCCCGACTCCCGACTCCCGACTCCGACTCCCCACCTCTGCTATTAACAGTGGCGGATTAATTGCGCACCTGCTCAGCACTGAAAATAATAGAAACTTTTAAACGTTTATTTATGAATTTTTTGGGTTAACGGACTTGAGTTAACGGAAGTTAAATGTAACGGAAGTTAATTAGTCCGATAATGATTTTCAAAGTTAACTTAAAAGTTAAATCGTTAACGAAAAAGTTAACTTCGTTAATTAACGATTAACGGATTAACGGTTTGTGCCCAGCTTTGTATATATATATACACACACAGGGTGTTTCATAACATGTGGGACGCACTTTCAGGATGGATTCAGGACCAGAAAACAATGAAAAAAGTTCATATAAACATGCCCGAAATAGCTTTGTTTCCGAGTTACAGCCCGTTTTGTGTTCAAGCAATTCTTTCCGCAAACTGTTTATAAATACTGCTTGCCGACAATGTTTGGAGTGTATACGAGACTTATTTCATGTATGGCCTTGCCGATTATAATGTTTTATACACTCTATGACATGTTTCAATATCCTTGAGTGTAGAGCCATCAGTTAGTCAGAGGTGCATCGCGGTGTTTCACTGTTCGTATTCGTAACTTCTTACCGTGAATGAGTGCAGTCCAGTGAAAAAAAAACTTATAAAAGTTTCTGTGCTATTCAATGATAGTGTGCATTTGAAGTGAGAATGGAGTCTTATCCAAACAGAGAAATGGCAGATATGCATCTCATGTATGGACTTGGCGAATGTAATGCGGCCGCAGCAAGACGTCTGTATGCAGAAAGGTTTCCGAATCGCTGTCTGCCAGATAAGAAGACCTTTCAGAGAATAGACGAGCGTCTTGGTGATAGAGGATCATTCAACAAGCGAGTTTCAGATGGTGGTAGACCAATCAGCGCCATAACTGTTGAGTTGGAGGAGGGGGTCCTGAATTGCGTGGAAGAACATCCTGGTGTCAGCACCCGAAGGATAGCAACAGCAGAGGGTGTAAGATACACAACTGTGTGGAGAATTTTACGGGAACAATAGCTTTACTCATATCACATTCAGAGAGTACAAGGCCTTACTGAAGTGATCTCCCCCCACGAGAGGCATTTTGTACTTGGTTCCTTCAACAGTGTGCTCGCGATCCTCTTTTTCTATCCTTCGTGTTGTTTTCTGATGAGGCTGCCTTCACAAGAAATGGCGTGATCAATTTTCATCACTGCGCCGAAGAGAATCCGCATGCCATCATCCAATCAAGGCACCAACAACAATTTAGTATCAATGTATGGGCAGGAGAATCTTATTCCAATTTTTAAGGAAGGATTTAAGCGATTTACTAGATGACGTTCCTTTTGGTGTCCGACGTCGTATGTGGTTTATGCATGACGGCGCTCCGCCTCATTTTAGTCGAGTAGCCAGAGACTATTTGGATGACCATTTCCCTGATAAATGGATAGGCCGTGGAGGACCAATTGCGTGGCCTGCTCGCTCCCCGGACCTGAATCCACTCGATTTTTACCTGTAGGGTCATCTGAAATCCATCATTTACGTGACACCCATTGACAACGTTCAAATGCTTCGCCAACGTGTAGGACAAGGATGCCAGAAAATCCGGGCAATACCTGGAATGTTTGAACGCGTCAGGCAGTCTGTGACGAGGCGTGTTCAGGCGTGTATTCAAGCGCAAGCCGGTCATTTTGAGCACTTCCTTTAAAGGTAAAGCGGATACTTGCCTTAACACATAACGGGCTGTAACTCGGAAACAAAGCGATTTCGGGCATATGTTTATATAAACTTTTTTCACTGTTTTCAGGTCCTGAATCCATTCTGAAAGTGCGTCCCACATGTTATGAAACAACTTGTATATATATATATATATATATATATATATATATATATATATATATACACACACATATATATATATATATATACAGGGTGTCCCGTAAGTCTGGACCCATAGGGATTTATAATATATTTTTTTATTGTTATTATATTATTTTATTATTATTATTTTTTTATATTTTTTATTATGATTTTTATTTGTTGTGGCCACTTGAAAGCCAAAGTGTACGAGGTCAAACTTCAGAACATTTTCCACCTTAAAGCACGCATTGTGGAGGCGTGTCAAGAAATTTCTGCGACTGTGATTCAGAAAGTGCTGTCGCAGTGGAGATTGCGTCTTCAACTATGTGTGCGACACAACGGCGGACACTTTGAACAGATTATGTAATAAATTTTTGGACTATTTTGTAATTTTATTATTTTTCCCTATGGGTCCAGACTTACGGGACACCCTGTATATATATATATATATATATATATATATATATATATATATATGTTAACCCCTCCGTCTATGGCCTGAGTCGGTTCGGAATCGACGGGGGTTCTGGTTAGGAGGCAAGCAACGGATATTTCTTCTATAACATTCTAATTCTTTTCGGTCGCCTCTTGTTAAACTCTTGGCTACAGACTCGCCAGACTGTTATGCCGATATCTTCTATGGTGCTTGGGTTGTCTCTTAATTTGGGCAAAGGGTCGCCAATTTTTAATTCTTCTCTTTCTATAATACCCTGATACTTTCTCTGATACTTTCTCTGATACTAAAATTATCGACTTTACTGACTAAGTTCTTCTGAAGAGAGCACGGCTCGAAGGGGAAAATAAAAAGTTTCTCTTACATTTAGTTTACTTCTCAAACTGTACAGGTAGTGCTCTGAATTTACAGGGGTAGAGGTTCGACCTCTTTCGACCATGGCTCAGGCCGGAATCTAAAAATTAAGGAGGCAAGGGGCCTCTGCCCCCTCCTCGCAGCAAGGCTGCTAACAAGGGAGGCTCGTAATGAAGTGCTATGATGAAGTGACTTAATCAGTGCCGTAATTTTTACAAATACATGTATAATATAAACCTAAATGTTTGGGGGAAGACAGTCGAAGGTTAAGTTTCCCCCTTTTAAACACATGATCAGATGTTTGAAAGATTGCAAAAAAAATTTAAAAAAATAAAAATAAAAACTAATTTGTATTTTTCGCCGAGTCTACATTTATGAAGGCGATATCATTTCGTAATAGTACACATAAGTACAAATTAAGTACACGACTGAGTACGTATTAATTTTGGTTCATTACAATTACGATTACAATTATGGATTACTTCACATTCGCTTATGATTGTTCATTACAGTTCTATTAAAGTACATTCTTACATTATAAATTAAATCATTACATTTAATTACAGTTTCATTGAAGTACATTACAAGTTATTATTAATTACAGTTTCATTAAAGTACATTACGTTATATTAAATTAAAGTATTACAGTTAATTACAATTAAACAGTTACTATAACTTTGTTTGTTTTTACAGTGTTTCATATTAATAGACAATTAAGATGTTAGAAAATATAATACAAAGTACATGGGGCACATATGGTTTGGATTTATATACAACATAATATGTTATAATATGTTATAAATTTGAAATCAGAGCGAACGGAGGTATTTATCTTAGAAGCGTTCGATTCTGTCGTAGTGAGCGGAATTCGATAACTTAACTCAGCATTTTTGAGTTCAATGCGGGAGGTGATATAGTTAAAAATAAAAATGAAAAAAAAAATACGAGAACGTATTTTGCGTTTTCGAACGAAGGCAAAAGTTTTGCATTTCACAGATTGACACGAGTAAAAATGAATATTTAATAAAATTTATATAGGATAATGATCAAAGGAAATTAATGACGGGAAAATGTGACGTATGGATGAATATGGTTGAATAATACTACTTATACTACATAACACCACAACATTATTACTAAAGAATTTACCATACATTGAATACTAGATATATGATGAAGGGAAATAAATGACGGGAAAATGTGACGTCATAGTTATTGAATTTTACGTATAGTACAATCATTATTAGGAAGATTTACAAGAACGAATTAGAGACAAAGAGTGGGTAGTAATGACTAAGAAGTACAACTACGGGTTCCAATCCTGTTACATGCAATGTGTATGCATAATCTAGGGTCGAGGGTGAGATGCAAGACAATTCATAATTAATTATAATAACTTCTATAACAAATGGAAAATGGATACGACTAAACCATAGATATGGTAGATCGTAGGGTTGTGACACGAACAAAAATAGGAAGCTACAAGTAAAATTATTATCCAAACTCGCGTTAAGCGATTTTGGTTCTTATGTAAAAATGAATATGGATTATTCAATGTTCATTTTTTACATTGTTCCCCCTCTAAAAATGATATTTATACAATAATCTAGTAGGGTACCATTAATACAATACAAATGAGAAAATAACATCCTAACAGGGTACCATTAATACAATACAATGAGAAAATAACATCCTAACTACTTCAAGTTAGATGACGAATTTTTCTTTACATTACAAATTTTTATACATAACAAGTGAGTTATTATATAATATAAAAAAAATCCAAAGGTTAATACTTTAATTTAGACAAACAATTAAGTTAGACAAAGAATGATATTGTTAATTTTTTTTAGCAAAATTTTATTTTCTGTGGGGAAAATTACATTCATAATGAATAGGTAAAAGGGAAAAATATAAATTTTAAAGTTCATGGATTTTTCAAGGCTTCCATGATAGTACAATTGATAAACTAATTTTATTGACTATTGCAGGTAAAAATAGAATTACGTAATGGATGATGTATAAACCTGTGGTCTAGTGTGTATTTTTGTGTACTAGGTATAAAGTATGTATCTTACAATTTCGAGGGACAGATTAGTTGAGAGGATTGTTCAATTAACTGAATAAATGCATAAGCAAGATATATTAGAAAGCAAAAATGATTAAGACTAAATTACATAGTTAGCATTTATGCGCAATGAAATAGTTTATTGTGATATCCAATGATTTTAGCATAAGGTTTGTATATATAGTATATATAGTGTGCATAAATGCATTTTTATTGACTGTTGTAGGTACAAATCGAATTACGTAGTGGATGATGTATAGACCTGTGGTCAAATGCGTATTTATGTTTATTGGGTACAAAGTGTGTATCTGATAATTTCGAGAGACAGATTAGCTGAGAGGATTGTTAAATTAACTGAATAAATGCATGAGCGAGAATTTATATAGAGTAAGCAATAATTATGATGTATTATAATGATGATGTTTGCATACGAGTTTTAATGCAAAAGTGACTTGAAGTGCGGAAAGAAAATGAATTCGAATATGTATGAAAAGTAATAGAATTCAATTAGGATTATCGATTTTACATAATTAATCAGTTACACGTATAAGGTAATTAAAAAAAACGAACTTAGAGGACCTTACAGTTAATGAAAGTAGATCTCACGGTTTTAAAATTGAATTTTGACACAATTAATTTCGACTACTAAAATTCATAGCCATATACTGTAGTAGTATGTCAATTTGACTATAATTTTCGTTTGATACCTTACAAATGGTACAATAACAATTTAAGGACAGTTACTCACGATTAATTGAACAAAAGAAAAATAAAAATACAAATTAAAAATATAAATCAATTATGCATTTTAACGAGCTAAACATAATTTTATAATACTCTTAAAAATAAAAGTAAATCGAACCTTAGATGAGTTTCGGCCAAGAATAAAAAAGTTATTGAAATGGAAGGAAAGCATTTCGAACAATCTTTTCTTTTAATAATTTCAATTAAATTTTACATTAAAAATTATTTTTATATAATAAAAAAAAAAATATTAAAAAGGTTTAATAATTTTTGCATGTTAAGTAGAAAAATCATACTCTTTCGTTAAATGTTGATAGAATTTTGAATTATTTGATATTTTAGTCTGAAAACTTGTTTGCATATGATAAATACATATGGTTTTATTGTGTAGAAGTTTTATTAAAATTAAATGACAAAAAGAACAAACAACTGAAATTTAGGGTATGTGCGATCATACGGGGGAATTGAGTGACTAAGCAGGGGGTATAAGTTTGAAATTGACAATACGTCTTTCGTGAGCACTTTGCTCTTTAAAAAAAAGATTGCTTGTCACACTACTTAGAACAAAAAATTAAAAGAGTTCAACAAACGGAGGGACGGCATGTTCCTCATATACATTACAATAATTACCAAAATCGTTACAACCTTTGTAAAAACGGTTTTTGTTACAAACAAAAATTTGTCATTTTACCTATATATTTATATATGCAACAATGGCATGAAAAGAAGACAAATCGGTCAATTTCCTTCTCACAAACAAAAAAAAAGGTTAACTAAAGACGCAACCCGGTCAATTCAGGTTGAATTAAATTCTCTTTTACAGCACAAAAAAAGGTTGAATTAAATTCTTAAATTACATTTTCTTAAATTAAATTCTCTTAACTTACAAAGAAAAAGTGAATTCAATTGACTGCATTGAAATGACTTGGGACTTAAACTCTGACTTGGAACTTAAACTCTGACTTGGAACTTAAACTCTGACTTGAACTCTGTCAAGTATTCTGAACCTAACTTGAACTCTATCAAGTATTCTGAACCTAACTTGAACTCTATCAAGTATTCTGAACCTAACTTGAACTCTATCAAGTATTCTAAACCTAATTTGAACTCTATCAAGTATTCTGAAACTGTCTGACTTGAACGCTTGTCAAGTATTCTGAAACTGTCTGACTTGAACGCTTGTCAAGTATTCTGAAACTGTCTGACTTGAACGCTTGTCAAGTATTTCTATAAATCTCTGGGGCGGTTGTCGGTCTTGGCGCAACCTTCTGACTTGACCTCTTATCAAGTATTCTGAAACTAACTTGAACTCTTATCAAGTATTCTGAAACTGTAACTTGAAATTAACTGAAAATGGAAAATGACTGCACTTGATCTCTATCAAGTGGAGACGATTAACCTCTGTTTTGGTTGACCCTCTTGGTGCAACCGACTTACTTGAAAAACTGACTTAAAAAATGACTTCAAAAAATGACTTCAAAACTGACTTCAAAATTACTTCAAGTATCTCTCTAAATCTATAAACTCTCTATAAACACACTCTTTCTTAATTTGCAAGTCAATTCAATTCAATAATTTGAAAAAAAATTTGCAAACAGAAATATAAAATGTAAACAACATTTCACTCGAATGTACGGGAAGGTACATAAAATAAAATTATTCTATACTGAATATAACAGTGAAATTAACTCTCTTGAAATTAACTCTCTTGAAATTAACTCTCTGTTACAATTAACTCTCTGTTACAATTAACTCTCTGTTACAATTAACTCTCTGTTACAATTACTGTTTCACTAAGAAAAATGTATCACTAGTGTCTGAAGTGTTCACTGTGTTTCTTGTAAATTCTGACTCCATACTAAATATTAACTGTTAATAATAATGACTTTTCAAATGTTTAGAAATTATTTAAAAAAAGTTTTGTACTTAAAATTTTCCACGGGCGAAATCCTCAGAGACGTGTCCTGAAGACGTCTTCCTGGCTACTTCTTCTTGGATGAAAACTAGGCGTGGAGAACTTGGAGTTGTGACACACCGGTTCAAGGGTGGATGTTACGAACAAGAAGTCGTGACACGCCGGTCAACTGGTTTTATCCTGATGCAGGGTAATTTCTATCTTGGCTAAAGAGTGGCCTCTTCTTAAAATCTTCTTCTTCTTAAAATCTTCTTCTTAAAATAATCTTCTTCTTAAAATAATCTTCTTAAAATCTGTTAAGATCCTGGCAAAGGGCCACCACAATGTTAGACCCCATATCTTCTTCGTCTTCTTATCCTGGCTATAGGGTCGCCACTTTTTATACCCCTCCTCTTCTATGTCCCTATGGAGTGTCTCGTATCGACGAGGCGTTCTGATTAAGGGGCAAGGGGGCTCTGCCCCCTCCTCCGCAGCGAGGCTGCTAACAAGGGAGGCTCGTAATGAAGTGCTATGATGAAGTGACTTAATCAAGTTCCGTAATTTTTACAAATACATGTATAATATAAACCTAAATGTTTGGGGGAAGA
>JAJOZX010001983.1:177500-185000 GCA_023014485.1 Bathynomus jamesi | reverse complement strand
TTGTGGAAAGGCATGTCCCAAAAATACAACAAAGAGGAAAGCGAAGCAGGTTCGAGAGACAAAAGAGGTCATTGTTCCGAAAGAGAAAAAGAGTGACTGCAAAATTAAGTAACTGTAAAGATAACAACCTCAGAAGAATATTAAATGATAAACTGCAGAGTATCGATGACGTCATACAGGAACTAATTGAGAAGCAAACAGAAAAAGAAGACGACGCTATAGAAGCGATAAAGGCTAACTCAAAGTAATTCTATAATTTTGCAAAAAGAAAGTCGAAAAACCATGCGACTATCGGCCCTTTGAAAAACGAGAACAGTGCTTTATCTGATGATCTAACAGAAGTATCTGAAATATTAAGAGCTCAGTACGAATCATCTTTCAGTATCCCAAAAACTGACAAACTGATATGCGATGGAAACGCGTTCTTTGAAGAACTACAAGGGGAAAGTATAACGGACTTCGACTTTACGACATGATATTACGCAAGCTATAGGGAAACTAAAAGCACACTCAGCGGCAGGACCGGACAAATGGAATGCCACACTGATCAAAAACTGCAAGAATACAATCGCTGAGCCCCTATATTGGATATGGAGACGATCACTAGACACGGGAGAAATATCGGGCATCCTGAAGAGCGCGAACATAGTCCCAATATATAAAGAAGGAGATCGATCCGAGGCCAAAAACTATAGGCCAGTGTCGTTTACATCTCATCTCACTAAACTATGTGAAGGAATAGTTAGACAGAAAATCTATGACATTTTGGAAACTCAGAAAAAATTAAATGATAACCAACATGGATTTCGGTCATGCAGATCATGCATATCACAACTAATGGAACACTACAACAACATTATTGATGCTCTTGAATGTAATGAAAACTATGATGTAATATACACAGACTTTGCCAGAGCATTCGACAAGTGTGATCCTGGAATCATAATACATAAACTGAAATATATGAGAATAACAGGCAAAGTAGGGAAATGGATATATAATTTCCTTAGTGAGCGGCGGCAAGTCGTTACAGTACAAGGAATATCCTCATCAGAATCAGAGGTCCTCAGCTCAGTACCACAAGGAACAGTACTAGCTCCACTACTCTTCATAATCATCCTAACTGACATAGATGAGGACATTACCAGAGACAGCACAGGTAACATCCTTTGCCGATGACACAAAGATCAGTAGAAAAATAAGAAACCCAGAAGATATAGGATCTCTACAAATAGACATGAACAGAATCTACAAGTGGACGGAAGACAACAATATGAAGTTTAACACTGAGAAATTTCAACTGTTACGGTACGGAAAAAGGGAGGACCTAAAATCCATGGAATACTATACCCTAAATGGACAGGAAACTCAGAGAAATTCTAAAATAAAAGATTTAGGGGTTGTAATGACTGGTGATGCGAAATTTGAAACACAAAATAAGATAGCAGTAAACAGAGCAAGGAGAATAACTGGGAAGATACTGAGAACCTTTAAACGAAGGGATAGGAATATAATGATTCCTCCACTGAAAACACTGATCATACCCAAATTGGAATACTGCTCGGTCCTAACATCCCCATATAAAAAAGAAGACATTAGACAGCTAGAAGGGATTCAGAGAAGCTTCACAGCCAAGATCAAGGGGTGCAAAGAACTAAATTACTGGGAAAGGTGACACGAATTAAATCTATATTCACTGGAATCTATATTCACACCATTATTTACATTTGGAAAATAATGGAGAAACTAGTTCCTAATTTTACTCTGAACCCTGTAACTCCCCAGACAACAGTGGAAAGTAGAAAAGGAAGGCTGTGTCGTGTTCTCAAATTAAAGGCTAGACAGGGGACATCTTTAACCCTGAAAGAAAATAGTTTTGCTGCGAGAGGACCAAGACTGTTTAATCAGCTGCCAAAGACCTAAGGAACACGAGTGGTGTTGCGGTGGACATCTTCAAAAGAAGATTAGACGCGTGGCTCAGAATAATCCCCAATGAGCCAGGCGTACCTGGCTATGTTAGGTGGAGAGTACAAGAAACCAACTCACTTCTTCACCAGGCCAACTCGAGAGGAGGGGCGACAAACTTGACTTTCGTGAAATGAGGAATCATCGCACGGAACACTTGAAAGGAAAGGAAAGGTGTATATATAATAATATATACATATATGTGTGTGTGTGTGTGTGTGTGTGTGTGTGTGTGTGTGTGTATGTGTGATAGGTGAAAGTTCAACATAGTAGAATTCACAGGAGAAAGAAAATAAATTACGAGTTTAAATTAGTTTGTGGTTCTGTCGCCTCAAATGAACTATAAAAGGTCGTCCGGTAAAAACAAATCAAAGCTATATTTAATTCTGAGAACTTTTCCACTTCATTTCTCTCCTCTCTCTCTCTCTCTCTCTCTCTATATATATATATATATATATATATATGCATATAACTGCAATGACCACGCAGTATATAAATGAATAGAAACGACATAAGTATTAAGGAACGTTTCTGCACACGAGGAGGAGAGATAACGAATAAATGGTAGCGCGTCCAACCGGCAATTGGAAGGCCCTGGGTTCGATTCCCGGGCGGTTCGCCTCATTTTTCATTTATTCGTTATCTCTCCTCCTCGTGTGCAGAAACGTTCCTTAATACTTATGTCGTTTCTATTCATATATATATATATATGGTTTAGTTCATGGTGTTATGTGTTTCAATCGTATAATCGGACACGTTTTTTATATTGATAGAAAAAACTATTTAATTTTTGAAAATGAGGAAAAAACAGGTTTTTCCTTCCATCGAAAGAAAAATATAAAATCAGTAATTTATGGAATGGAGTAGAAAAGTCGCGATACAAATAAGACGTACGATTTTCTAACACACACACACACACACACACACACACACACATATACATATATATATATATATATATATATATATATATATTACACAAAGGTAAATGAAGCCTCACTTTAAAATTCAGTCGTTCTTGTAGAATTTGCTACAGAACAGCAAAGCTTTATTTTGTCTTTCTTCATCCCATTAATGCCGGACACCTTTCTCACTGGTACTAAACTTTACGCTTCAACATCACTATGTCTGAAGTCAATCCCTTGATTAACGTATCGCTTCCTTCTCCAACTGTGTTTTACAAAAAGAAGGGAGACTGAGTAACTCACTAGGTTCGATCCCAAAGAGATTTGAAGCCGAAAAAGAAGTATTGTTGGTTACTCTGAAAAATCCCAAAATGAAAAGAAAATGTTTCTCCGTAACATCTCCGCAAAGGACTTGGTTAAAAGTGAATTTAATTTTAGATTCATTTAAATGAATACGAAGAGGCGAATTAAGTCATTTTAAAGTCTGAAAATATGGAGTCAAAATTTCATTTTAAAGAAAAAACGATGTTATTCTTTAATTGCGTAAAAAGAAAATACGTTTTACAATTGATTAGAATTTTGTTTATCTTCCATTACTGTTTTCTTTCACTCGACAGGCTTTTTTTGCTCCTTCGTAGTTCCTATAGGATGGCTTCTTTAATGTTTTACGAGTTTGTCATACGCCAATTAACGTTTAACTCCTCTTTATTATCGCTACTTCGCTTTCACGATTTATATTTACAGCATACATCAGTTTACCTTCAAGTGACTTTTTTTTTTTTCTCGTTTTCTTTAATATATATACACACAAAAAGTATATTCATATTACTTAAAGTTTGCTTCATACACACAAAAAAATATATATTATACAATGGCACTCATAAGTATTCGTACATAGAAATATTGCAGTTATATTCGTCCTTATCATTTGTACCATGCATAGGATAGTTATGAAAAGTTTACGTTCGTTTGGAAAAATTTAACAAAGAAAAATATTAGTTTAACTCCAACATATAATGTAAAATTTCAAAGAATTTGAGGTAAATCAAAAATTTTAAATGCAGATGTTTTCGTACATTTATTTACAAAATTATTTAATACTTTGTGTGTCCACCTTAGGCTTGAAGAATTTAAAATTTTTATCAGTAGTTGGCTGTTTATTGATTAGGGACTGTTGGCAATTCTGAATTCTAGAAATTTCTATGTGAATCTTCATGGAACACGGATGACTGTACAAACCATTAGTAAGCAATAGGTCGTCGTGGTAAAGAGCTATCTACCGATCTTAAGAGATCTGTTATTGCTGCACAAGAGTCTGGAAAGAGTTACAGGAAGATAGGAGAAGAACTTCGAATTCCATTTACGATGGTTGCTACAGTTATAAAGAAATGGAAAGACTTTGGGACAGTCAAAACTCAACTAAGGTGTTGTAAGATTTCAGAACGTACAGCCAGGCGGATTGAAAGAATGGCTGATGTGAATCCACGAGTGACTGCAGGTGATATTTTCCAAACATTAATTAAGACTGTCTAAGATCGATGTCCATCCCTCTACTGTAACGTCGTACATTGAGAAAGCGTGGTCTGCATGGAAGAGTTGCACGAAGCAAACGTTTGCTACGAAAAGCGCACAAAGAAGCTCGTTTAAAGTATGCTGAGGATCATCAAAATGATGGATTTCCATTCTGGAAGAAAGTTCTGTGGACAGACGAAACCAAATTTGAATTATTCGGGAACAACGAGCAACGATATGTTTGGCGAAAATCTGCATTCGAAGGAAAAACATCCTTCCTGCGGTTAAACATGATGATGGTAGTTTGCTTCTTTGGGGGATCCTTTAGTGTTTCTGGTCCAGGAAAGCTTGTCATCAATGAAATCTTGAATTCGAAAAAATATCAAGAAATTTTAGGAAAAAATGTATTGCCTCCAGTTCGGGAGTAGCGAATATGTTACAGTTGGGTACTGCAATAATATAATGATCCAAAACATAAAATTAAGAGCACCATGCAATGGCGTCAACAAAAAAATTTCAAGTTTCTAGAGTAGTCCAGTCAAAGCCCAGCTCTCATTTTATTCGAGAATTTATGTTTGATTTGAAAAAAGTTGTCAACAAGAGAAACCCTTTGATTCTGAATGAATTGCAACAATTTTCTTTAGAAGAAGGGGCTAAAGTTTCAATTGATAAACGTCGAAACCTTGTAGTAGAAAAATACTCAAAACGAATTATTGAAGTCATTCAAACGAGTGGTGAACACACAAAAGTATAAAATAATTTGTAAGTAAATTTACAAAAACTTTTGCATTTTCATTTTTTTTGTTTTCCTCAAATTCTTTGATGTTTTACATTCTATGTTGAAGTTAAACTTAATTTTTCTTATTTGTTAAATTTTTTCAAACGAAAGGTAAACTTTTCAAAACTCGTTTGCATGGTACAAAAGATAAAGACGAATATAAGTGAGATATTTATCTGCACGAAAACTTATGAGCGCCACTATATATATATATATATATATATATATATATATATATATATAATATATATATATAATATATATATATATATATATATATATATATATATATATATATATATGGGGAACAGCTTTTCCTTTAAACATGTTTGGTTGAATAATCGACTGTAGTTTTTATTTATTAATTTATTATTAGTTTTCTTGATTTTCCGTAAACCTTCGATGACCTATTTTCTTAGTTCGTTAATGATTTGAGATTCTCTCAGTCAATTTCTCTCGAAATTCTAATAGTCCGGTAGCACAGACCCTGATTTTACTGAAACCCTGCATTGTTTGTTATAAAGCAAATTTTTACATATTTTGAAAGCTTATACCTCCCCATTCAAGAATCCATCGGGTGTACACTTGACCCCCGCTTGGCTTTTTCAATATGGCCGCCATTTTCCAAGATGGCCGGCGAAACTGAAAAATCCCATATCCTAGTCAATACTTGATGGATTTTGATAATCTTGGTGTCATTTCTAGGGTTTTTTAGGATGATAAGTCGATCTGGAGGGGTTGCAGATACTTTGGGAGTCGTTTTGACCCACATTCGTCAATACTCAAGGTCAATGGAGGTTAAACGACCCCCGAAATAAGGAATATCCCATATCCCGGGCAGTCGTGGAGATATTTTGTGATCTTACTGTCGTTTTTATGGTTTTAGGCGAGACTGAGTAGTTCTATAGGCACATGATAACAGTAGGATATCATTTTGCAACTCCATGGGTCAAGTCAAGGTCATTTGAGGTTAAAATTTGGCCTTGAAATATGATAATGCCACAGTTGACATCACTGTATTTGCTTTATTTCAGTGACAATTTCTACAGTCTAGCTAACTGCTGAGCACTTAACATCTTTTCTGCAGATAAAACCAGATCATAATGCTTAAATGACATAACCCACATTATATGGATATGGATATTCGGATATAAACCACAATTTATGCTGAAGTTAAACTGTAAGTCTAAGACAGAGCAACAAGTTTGACTCTTGTTAAAATGAACAATTCGGGCGGTAGCTAAACCGAGATATTATATATATATATATATATATATATATATATATATATATAAAACCGAGATTATATATATATATATATATATATATATACACAGGGTGTCCCGTAAGTCTGGACCCATAGGGAAAAATAATAAAATTACAAAATAGTCCAAAAATTTATTTATAATATATTTTTTTATTATTTTTATTATTATTTTTATTATTTTTTTATTATGATCTTACTCCGCTGGAGTTTTATTTGTGGGGCCACTTGAAAGCCAAAGTGTACGAGGTCAAACTTCAGAACATTTTCCACCTTAAAGCACGCATTGTGGAGGCGTGTCAAGAAATTTCTGCGACTGTGATTCAGAAAGTGCTGTCGCAGTGGAGATTGCGTCTTCAACTATGTGTGCGACACAACGGCGGACACTTTGAACAGATTATGTAATAAATTTTTGGACTATTTTGTAATTTTATTATTTTTCCCTATGGGTCCAGACTTACGGGACACCCTGTATATATATATATATATATATATATATATATATATATATATATATATATATATACACACTGACCTATTTCCACTACTTGAGTTTTAAATGTTTTGAAGGGAAGAGCCTTTGTTTACATCCAATTAGTCCAAGGTACAATAGTTACGATAGCTACAATACCTCCACAAATTTAAAATCTAAAATAATTATTAATAGAATTATTTCCAGTTCTGCGACCTAATTTTCTTCATTATTTAGAAGCTGAAGCAATGTATTGTTGAACATAATTGAGGCGTTCGGGCGAATAGAGGCGAATCAACCAAAATCCCGAAATGGTTAATTCGCCTCTATTCGTCCGAGCGCCTCGTATGACAGTTTGCCGTAAGGACGATAATCGATATTTTTGTAGGGAGATAAATTAAGTTAGGTTGGGTTGGTTAGATTTGGTTAAATTTTAAGTTATTAAATTAAATTTTGGAGCAAGTGTAGTTTACGCCCCCTGTGGTGCCTAGTGTACTTTACGTCCCCTTACTTTGCGTTCCCCAACTTTGTCCGCGTATACCTAATCAAATAAAACGTTAAAACTAACGAAAATATTACGACTTAGCCTAACCAATCGTCAGTG
>JAJOZX010001983.1:167500-175000 GCA_023014485.1 Bathynomus jamesi | reverse complement strand
ACTCTATAAAGAATTCTTCATCATTTGCTCACGAAATTAATAGTTTAAATTTTATAATGCCAAATTCTATGATGTAGCTATGATGTTAAAAGTAATTATTTATCAATATTCCATCACACGAAACTCGTGACTTTTAGGTTGACAAGCTTTTTTCTTCTTGGGAGACAGTTTATGGTTTTACTAGGTTAATTTTAGGAAATTTCTTGAATTGACGGTTTTTAATCCTTAATTTATATTAAATAATCAACTCTACGAACAAATTGAAGGCGTTGCTATGGGTTTCCCTTTGGGTCCCACTCTGGCAAATATCTTCATGTCTTATTTTGAAGAACGAGTCCTTGATACCTGCCCTCTTGATTTCCGCCCAGTCTTTTATCGAAGATATGTGGACGATACCTTCACGCTCTCCGATGTCAATCACATGCTGAGAAGTTTTTAAATTATCTTAATACACAACATTCTAATATTAAAGCTACTTCGAATCAGAGGACAACAACATGCTTCGTTTTTTGGATTTATCTATTGAAAAGCTGAATGGTTCTTTATCTGCCTCAATTTTTCATAAATCAACTTTCACAGGTTTGGGTATGAGTTTTTGACTTACGCACCTTTTTTATTCAACGTTAACTCCATCAGGACTCTTATTTTTTAGATATTATCATTTATGTTCGTCCTATATTGGTCTTTATATTGAATTTGAATATTTAATTAACTTTTTTACTTCAAATGGTTTTTCTACGAAATTAATTCAGAAGTATATTTCTAAATTTCTTAATAATATTTATGGACCTAAGACACCTGTTTTTAATGTGCCCAAAGACAATTGTTACCTCACTTTTCCTTACCTTGGTCTCGTTAGTGATAAGATTGAGAAAGACCTGTCTGCAATCCTGAAGAAATTTTTCCCCCAAAATTAATTTTAATTTCGTTTTTGTAAATTCTTCAACTATAGCAGTGGTTCTCAAACTAGGGTATGACGTACCCCATGGGTACGCGAGGGGATCTTAGGGGTCCTGAAAATATAACCCTTTTAATTTTATATACGATTAACAAACGTCCACGAGTCACACGGTCGTAAAGAAAGTAAAAATTCTCTATCTCTCTCGAAAATCCAGAAACAGAAATTTCAGAAATTCCTTCCCCTTTTGTGTTCGTCATGCGTCTATAAATTTGATTGCTCGCACTGCAAGAGCGAGTCTTACATTGGAAGTACCATTCGGTTGGATGTGACACTCCCTTTTTACCAGATAACTTTAAGATTTTAAATGTAAGTAATAACTAGGGCGACCCAATTTTAACCTAAAAAATTTAAATTACTAACTTCTTACCAATTATTAACTTTCTTTAACTTAAAAAATTCTTTATTTGCAACTTATTTGTGGATAAATATTAACGCTTAATAATAAAATAAAACACATCACATTCATTTATTTATTAAATTATTAACGAACTTATTTAGTTATGTTGTTGGAGTTTGGACAAATTCACCAGGATAGTTATTAGCTAGTAATAATTGCCTCGATTTTCACAAAAGCTGATTTCGCAGTTTTAGGCATGGGATCACCTGAAGATCAGGGACCCTAGCCTTCGTTAGTTAGCTTTATAAGGCTAACTAACGAAAATATCACGACCTAACCTAACCACTCGTCAAGGGCGTACAGTTGACCTAACGATTGGTTAGGTTAGGTCATGATATGAGGCTGGGGGCCCTGATCTTCAGGTGATCCTAGGCATGTTTGAAATTTATATATTCTGCCAAAAAAATAAAGAAAATGAATCACCTGAAGATCAGGGCCCCCAGCCTTCTTTAGTTAGCCTTATAAGCCTTATAAGGCTAACTAACGAAGGCTGGGGGCCCTGATCTTCAAGTAATCCAAGTTAATAAAATTATTGAATCACCTGAAGATCAGGGCCCCCAGCCTTCTTTAGTTGGCCTTATAAGGCTAACTAACGAAACTATCACGACCTAACCTAACCAATCGTCAAAGGCGTACAGTTGACCTAACGAATGGTTAGGTTAGGTCGTGATATTTTCGTTAGTTAGCCTTATAAGGCCAACTAAAGAAGGCTGGGGGCCCTGATCTTCAGGTGATCCAATAATTTTATTAACTTGGATCACTTGAAGATCAGGGCCCCCCAGCCTTCGTTAGTTAGCCTTATAAGGCTAACTAACGAAAATATCACGACTTAACCTAACCATTCCATTTGTTAGGTCAACTGTATGCCCTTGACGATTAGTTAAGTTAAGTCGTGATATTTTCGTTAGTTAGCCTTATAAAGCTAACTAAAGAAGGCTGGGGGCCCTGATCTTCCGGTGATCCATTAACTTTATTAACCCATAACTAAAATATTAACTTTATTAACCTAATAGCAAATTTTTAACCTTATTATTAACTTTATTAACTTTGGGTCGCTGTAGTAATAACACAATTGATCTTATTATTGGCATCTATTTATATTTTTAAGCTTAAGCCTTCTTTAAATCATAACTTTCCTCCCTCTTTGAATGTTTTAACGTAGAACCTATTTCATAATTTATTTTGTAATTGTTTAAAATTTTACTTATCCTTTACTTTTTATAATTTTATAATTTATAATTTATAATTAACTTTTTTGAATGTTTTAATGTAAAATTTTATTTAATAATTTTTTACTTTGTAAAGTAAAATTTTACTTATTTTTTACTTTTTATTATTTTAGAATTAACCCTGAAGATGAAGGTTTTATCCCTCGAAACATCATATCTACGAGTATATTAGTCATGCTGTATATTGCTTCCTCGGTCTTCCTTTATACAGTATATATATAAAACTGACATTTATTTGTTACCATAGATACTAAAAATGATGATGGTCTCTTTATCTGCAGAGATTAATTATTATTTATTCACTGAAAGAAGAAAATGTCTGAACATTTCCTGCGATTGCGTCAGTCTCGATTTTCCTCAAAAGGAAGAGAAGAAAGAAGCATTCCGATGGAATAGAAACACAATACATTTCTCCGCAACTTTCAAAACTTATGAGGTACTGCTGTATTCACAAACGTCTCCATTTGCCGGAGTCGAAAATATCAGAATGAGTTTAACGCTAACTCTAGACTATCGTATGTATGTATCATTTGAAAGACGGGAAGATTTTATAGATATGTAAATACAAGTGGATGAGCGGTGGATTAGCAAGATGAAAAGTTTGGCAAGTTAATAGTGAAATGCTGAAAGCAATGAAATGTTGCAAAAAAAAATGTAGCAAAATACTATAGTTGTTGGCAATGATTCATCAGCATTTTATTGTTCCAAATATTTAGTTTCCAAGATATATTAACATTACAGAATATAATAATAATAATAATAATAATAATAATGGTTGTGTATACAGTGGAGCGTCGATTATCCGGACGTCAAATATCCGGAACGTCAATTAACCGGAACAGCAATAAGCCAAAACTACTGTAATCCTGCTGAGAAACCTTCGTTTATATAATGTATCTTAAAGTACTCCTTTTCAGTTACTGTATTCCTTTTTAGTTATTATTATTATTTTTATTATTATTATATTATTATTATTATTATTATTATTAAATATACGGCGATTATACACTGTATGTAGTTTTTCAGCCCTTTTCCAACATGTAGCCCATCAATGTTCAATTATCCAGAAAAAGGGTGGCAGTTATTATTCCAGATAATCGACGCTTCACTGTACTTTAGTTTCTACCTTTCTCTTCTATCTTATCTTCTATATTCTATATTCGAGCATATCTGCCTTTTCACCCCAACTCAGTTGAAAAATTAGTTTTTTATGATGAATAGAATAATAATTATTAACGTTATATTTAACAAATACTTACACGTAAAAAAAAAAAAAGAATATTGTGCCTGATATTCTTTTAAGTTTTAAAACTCACGAAGCTCCAATTTGTTGATATTCGTAGTTTTTAATTTCATTATTGAGGAAAAGTTTATCCTAACTAATCTACAGTTAATCTTGTTATCAACTTATGTCAAACCTTGATAATTATAGTTTGAAATATCCATTATAAAAATTATTAAAATTTTGAAAAGTTTAAAGGCGTTTTAGATTAATGGAAAATGATATCTAGATTTTTGCGAAATTGATGCAATCAAGAAGACACTTTGAAAGTCCTTGATCGGTATAGAGAAAAGAAATCGACCTGAAGTCGTGTCGACCTGCTTAATGGCGTCTTGTATAAAGTCGACACTATAAATTCTATACACGCATAAGCTAGATCGAACAGTTCTAGAAAGAGAGTATCTGAGTAAGTTGTAAATTGCGTTTCCTTTTCTCGTGATCTTTCCTGGAAAGATCACATATACTCTCTTTCCAAAACAGCTTCTAAGAGGTTAGGTGTGCTGTACCGCCTCCGCGGTTTCTTCACTCCCACTCAGTTGCTGTCTCTGTACGGGGGTTTTGTTTGCCCCTGTATGGAGTATGCTTCTCGTGTGTGGAGTGGTTCAACCCACACAGCCATACTTGACCGAGTGGAATCAAAGGCTTTCCGTCTCATCAATTCTCAGCCTCTTACTGATTGTCTTTAATCTCTCTCTCTCTCTTCGTCGCAATGTTGCCTCACTCTCTCTTTACTATCGCTATCATAGCGGACATTCCTCTTCTGGACTCTCTAACTGCATGCCTCTTCTTTTAATCTTTTAAGGAGAGCACGCAGTACCAAACTTTCTACACTTCTCATTCCTTTTCTGTCCAACTCTCTAACGCAAAGGTTAATCGGTATTTTCAATCTTTCATCTACTCAACCGGTCAACTCGGGAACAATCTTCTTCAATTCATCTTTCCTCCTCTCTATGACCTCCTATCTTTCAAACGCAGAGTGTCTAGGCATCTCAAAAACCCCGGACCTTGATTTGGCTTTCTTCTTCTATATCCGCTTTTGCGGGCATTTGCCCTTGGCCCCTCCTTCCTGCATAAAAAAATGAAAAGGTACAGTTGTTCATATTTCACTATTTCCATTTAATCTCATAATGAACAATCCTTTTTCCAAAGAGAACAGATCATATGATCATCGCAAAACTTTATCAGACAAGAGATAGAGAGATAGATTAAAGAACGAACACAAATAGCCCTTGCTCACCAGATGAGTTCTACAGGGTGTTCGAAAAGTCCCGTCACCCCCTACAAAATTTACATATTATAATACCAATTTTATTTTTGTGTGATTAATTGTATTTATTTGTGGTAGGTGTAATTTAAGAAACAAGTCATTAACAACAATTACTTTAATTACTTTAAAACGGTCAAAAACCGTTCACAGGCTTCATATCGTTTCTGCATGTCTGTATCGCTTAATTCATTAACAAATGACAGGAGGTATGGTTTCATGCCGAGATCTTTTGTCATGTGATCTCGCATTGTGGACATGGGGACTGCAAGTTCTTGTGATCGTTTCCGAAGTGATTTTTTCGGTGAACGAGCCACCGATGCAATCACACCTTTACATTGTTCTGCTCGCGTTGTTGGTCTTCCCGACCGTGGTCTGTCCTTGATGGAGCCAGTTTGAAACAGCTTTTTCTCCCAGCGTAATACCGTCTTGTTTGGTGGTGCAGCCTTATTGAATCTTGTGTTGAAATCTGGATATCATGCATCGTTTTGCCAGTATGTGACCTTTCATGAGCCATGTGCTCATCACTATCCTTTCCTCCAGAGTGTAATTGAACTGGTCTGCCATTGTTCACACAACTCTTATACCCAGAAAAGAAAAAAAAATGTCAATGAATCGCGTATAAATTCAATTAATCAAACAAAAATAAAATTGGTATTACAATATGTACATTTTGCAGGGGTGATGGGACTTTCCGAACACCCTGTACAGTAATACCCGGTCAATACTTGTAAACCTCGCAAATAATGTAATTTTGTCAAAATTGACACTATGTTTACAGTTGATACCGCCACTGTAAAGTGGAAATTAGCATGTCTAAAGTAGACAGTACACTGACATGTGACAATTTAGAGGTTTGTTCTGCTGTCAAACAAGCCTCATTTTAATCCGTTCGCGTCGAATGGACGTACAGTTTGGAAAAAAGTTCAACTAGAAACAATTTCTGAAAGCATAAAGAATTACCAACTGATACATAGAGAGCCGTATTTCAACATTTCGTAGAAAATCTTTCCGTCAGTCACAGCAGCTTTTAAGAAGCATAATTTTCCACTCAATTGTTCCACAGACTGACAGAATGTCATCAATCTGTAACGTTAATTTATCTTCCTTTTGTCGATTTTTTAAAAGGAAATTTCAATGAAACATAAATTAAGCTTATTTCCGACTTAGCCCCGTTCAAATTCATCCCACGAAAACTAACTGAAATCCTTGAAATTATATTTTTATATTAAAATTTCTTTAGTTCATTCTAAATCATCCGCACTATATTCACTTATGAAGATAATATAAAGAAAGAACTATTAGTGTTTTTCCATTTACCAAATTCGAATCTGCAAAAGCAGGAATTTTTATACAAAGAACAGAACCCTTTTGTCATCAGGACAATCTGTGATAGGAAAGATGTTAACGTATTGGTCATTTATAGTTTTATTTAACTGCCGCATTGTGATTTTATTAAATAATCCTCTATTTACGCTTAGAAATTTATATGTAGAATAAAATAACTAAAAAATGTATTACAAACTAAAATAATTAATATTAATTCTTGATAGACGTTAAAATGCGCTCACCTATACGAGAAAGAGAGAGCCAAAATCAAAGTTCCTGAGGCCTACGATGCCATTTTTGGTAAATAAATTTTAAAAAGATTGTGTAATGTGCAAAATGCATGGATGTGAAATGAAGAATAGAGCGAGAAGTGTGAGTTTAAAAGCATGCTAGACTATTCAGAAGGTAAATGAGACACGAATAAAGATTAGCTAAAGAGGACAGTGACAAGAGAAACGGGAGTTTCAACACTCCCTGTCTCCTGCTTAACGTCCCCTCCCGGAGTATTTCCCTGGTCGATTGGTGTCTACAGTCTCCTTCAAATACACATCCATTCTTGAGAATCGTCTTTAATCTTTGCAACAGGTTGTTTCTGCTGTTGAATACAAATATGCTGCAAGAAGATTGTGCCAGATCTCTCTCTCTCTCTCTCTCTCTCTCTCTCTCTCTCTCTCTCTCTTTCTTTCGTGCGCATCTCTGCATAGTGCATAATCGAAGTACCAAATTTTTTAATTCCATGTACGGTATTTAAAAAGCTGATTAACATCATATAATTTAACCTTACCTAACCTACGTGATTGGTTTCGTCCCCAAATAGTGAGGTGGTAGGTAACCTATAATCTGTAAAATTTTGACATTAAACTTAAATATAAATTTGATATAAATGTTACTGACGAATTTAGTTAGACGGAAGTGACGTCATCAGTAAATGGAAGTGACCTCATCAGCGGCCATTTCTCCCTTATATTTATTTGTCATTATTTATTTCTTTAAGGTGCGTCGTGGCCATGTCGTTATAACAATGGACCTCTAGACACT
>JAJOZX010001983.1:152500-162500 GCA_023014485.1 Bathynomus jamesi | reverse complement strand
ACTACGCGTGGCTCGTCAGGGACTTGGTTCAGGACTTTGACTTTTTAACGCTAGAATTTTTGGTAGGTTTACGTTATGAATGCGTATATTTGAAATGCTACCAATTTGTACCAGTCGTCCGTAATTGAAGTTATGCGTTTCCTAGATTGTTGAAATGTATAACAGGTTGTGTTAACTTTTTATCATGACGTAGTTACAGTGGCTAGCGCCCTCACCTTTTATTATTCAAGAGGTTGTGGGTTGGAACCGTGATAGGGATGATTTTTTCATCATGAAAAATTGTGCGGATTTATGCATAATATTCCATATATATATATATATATATATATATATATATATATATATATATATACTCAGAATGGTCCTCTGAGAAACTTATATGTTAAACACAGACCGTGCATGGAACACGGAACTCTTCTGGGAAATTACATCCACTATAGTTCGAATAAGTAATGATAAATGACAAATACTGTATTTTTTTTCTTTTTCGTGATGGAAAGCCCAACGTGGGCACCGGGTTACTCGCAAAGAGGCCCAAAATATAGCTTCCCTCACCAGCTATCTGCAAAGCAGATAGGATCCAGCTTTGGGACAGGATCTAGGGTTTTATACCTAGCCTACTACATTCAGAACCTCAATATATTCGAACTATAGTGGATGTAATTTCCCAGAAGAGTTCCTTGTTCCATGCACGGTCTGTGTTTAATACAGGGTGTACATAAAGTCAGGATCTATTTTTGTGAAGCACTTGGAAATTATATGGAATTCAATCATAAAATGATAAAGTGGTAACATTTATTAAATAATTAAGAGTAGGATTCAATGTGACGCCCATCAGTATCCCTGCACAGCTCAAATCGTTCCGCAGCATTTCTAAACACATTCTGGAGCATTTGCGGGGTTATGTTATCTGCAGCAGTTCGTATACATGTACGTAAGTTTTCAAGACTCGTAATCTTCGTCTGATAGACGTGCGACTCGATAAAGCCCCATGCAAAGAAATCTAAAGGGGTTAAATCTGGTCATCTCGCTGGCCAAGGTCTGTTGCTTCCGCGTCCGATCCAGCGATTTGGAAAACGTCCATTTAGATAATCCTGAACAATTTTGGCATAGTGACAAGGAGCACCATCATGTTGATAGACGACGGGGATAGGATTGTTAGTACCGTCGTCTATCAACATGATGGTGCTCCTTGTCACTATGCCAAAATTGTTCAGGATTATCTAAATGGACGTTTTCCAAATCGCTGGATCGGACGCGGAAGCAACAAAAGACCTTGGCCAGCGAGATCACCAGATTTAACCCCTTTAGATTTCTTTGCATGGGGCTTTATCAAATCGCACGTCTATCAGACGAAGATTATGAGTCTTGAAAACTTACGTACACGTATACGAACTGCTGCAGATAACATAACCCCGCAAATGCTCCAGAATGTGTTTAGAAATGCTGCGGAACGATTTGAGCTGTGCAGGGATACTGATGGGCGTCACGTCGAATCCTACTCTTAATTATGTAATAAATGTTACCACTTTATCATTTTATGATTGAATTCCATATAATTTCCAAGTGCTTCACAAAAATAGATCCTGACTTTATGTACACCCTGTATATAAGTTTCTCAGGGGACCATTCTGAGTTTGTGTATATTAAACGGACGTGTTATGTGCCTTGAAAAGTGGACGCTCAATGTCCCGGTTGAGGTTTAAGTTTTGTTTTTTGGCTAAAAATACAATAGTTACCCCTTTTTCTTTGATGTATTCAATCCGACGTGAATGCAACGAGTTTCTTGCGTATATTGAGGTTCTAAATGTAGTAGGCTAGGTATAAAATCCTAGATCCTGTCCCAAAGCTGGATCCTATCTGCTTTGCAGATAGCTGGTGAGGGAAGCTATATTTTGGGCCTCTTTGCGAGTAACCCGGTGCCCACGTTGGGCTTTCCATCATGAAAAAGAAAAAACTATAGTATTTGTCATTACTTATTCGAACTATAGTGGATGTAATTTCCAAGAAGAGTTCCTTGTTCCATGCACGGTCTGTGTTTAATATATATATATATATATATATATATACACACATTTAACTGCAATGACCACGCAGTATATTAATGTATAGAAACGACGTAAGTATAGAGAAGCGTTCTGCACACGAGGAAGAGAAATAACGAATAAATGAAAAATGAGGTGAACCGCCCGGGAATCGAACCAGGATCTTCCGATTGCCGGTCAGATGCGCTATCCATTACACCACGGGCCTCGATCAGTCATAAGTCGAAATACTCCTACATAGGGCAGAAACCAATGCCCTGAGAGGGCACCCTCGCAAATCGTGAATATGTACATTTAACTGCAATGACCACGCAGTATATTAATGTATAGAAACGACGTAAGTATAGAGGAGCGTTCTGCACACGAGGAAGAGAAATAACGAACAAATGAAAAATGAGGTGAACCGCCCGGGAGTATTTCGACTAATGACTGATCGAGGCCCGTGGTGTAATGGATAGCGCATCTGACCGGCAATCGGAAGATCCTGGGTTCGATTCCCGGGCGGTTCACCTCATTTTTCATTTGTTCGTTTTTCTCTTCCTCGTGTGCAGAACGCTCCTCTATACTTACGTCGTTTCTATATATATATATATATATATATATATAGGGTGTTCCAAAAATCCGGTTTCATACGAAAATTATTTTGAATTAAATTTAAATTAAATTAAGTGAGTTACACTCCTGAGGAAAAGGCCTCCGCCTTTTCCTTAGGAGTGTAACTCACTTCCATATTAACAATTGCGTGTTATTCTAATTGCAACAAAAACAAAAGGTCCCAAAACAAGACCTCAATTTGAACATTTGCTTAGGCTCTAATGTATTACTTTGGTAAATTTAATTTAAAATAAATTTTCCTGTGAGACTGGACTTATGGGACACCCTGTATATGGAAGTGATAGTTATTGAATAGGTTTTTAAACGAACTAATCGGTAAACCTACCGCAAGAAAGAGCAACAGTTGAGATTATTTAAACTGTTAAGAAACTCGAGTTAGAGAATGATGTAATGAAATTAATTACATTTCATAGTTAAAATTCACCTTTAATTTTCTTTTTGATTAAAACATTGTTGGTTATCGATGAATTCATTCGACGCGAATTTGAAACCGTTTTTTTTCAATTGTTTTATTCCCATATCTCTTTATTTTGCATTTAATTTTAAAATATTGAGAGGAGAAGAAGAGGGGAGAAGAAGAAGAGGGGAGAAAAAGAAGAGGGGAGAAGAAGAAGAGGAGAGAAGAAGAAGAGGAGAGAAGAAGAGGAGAGAAGAAGAAAAGGAGAGAGAAGAAGAGGGGAGAAGAAGAAGAGGGGAGAAGAAGAAGAGGGGAGAAGAAGAAGAGGGGAAAAGAAGAAGAGGGGAAAAGAAGAATGGGGAGAAGAAGAAGAAGAGGGGAGAAGAAGAAGAGGGGAGACGAAGAAGAGGAGAGAAGAAGAAGATGGGAGAAGAAGAAGAGGGGAAAAGTTACTGTATTAGAAGTTCTAAATTTAGAAGGCTTTATTTTGAGTGTATATTACATCATACAGTTGAACAATGATTCCAACCTTTTTTTCTTCTTCATTGGGTGAGTGTATGATCTTGTAAAAAGAGTAGGGTACGAATGCCAAAGTGGTTTATCGCCAAAGCAATTTAGTTGAAATCCTGAAAGTTGAAGCCACGGGAATGTAAATGACAGCTTTTTTGAAATTCCTAATCTCAGAACCGTACTGGTAAGTGATTATTTTCTGTCTTTACGGATGGATCAATCAGTAGCTATAAATATATAAAGCCAATGGTGTGAGGCAGAGTTCATGCCCAAGTAAAGTTTGGACACTGAAAACCAACTTTAAAAGTTTTATTTAATTTTTAGAAAAATAAGACAAATAATCTGAAATTACTTCCTCTTTCAAATACACCTTTATAAGATTCACAGTAATTAAGTAATTAACAGTGAAATTTGCTTGTAAATAAAACGCATTTCTCACTGAAATTGAATGGCACTAATTTTTCTCAGTGTCCTTTTAGTGCCAACACGTCAAGCAAGTGAAGTATGTGCCATACCGTTTTGGTACGCCATTACACACACACACACACACACACACATACACACACACACACACATACACACACACACATACATATATATATATACAGTATATATATATATATTATATATCTGGCTTCAAACGAATTAAAGTTAAATTCATCTGCATAAAATATGCTTTTTCTCATACATAAATTTAAACTGTTTTTCTTCACTTTTCAAATGTTTCATTTTCTTTTTTATTTTCTTTTAAAATAAAAGTAAAGAGGAGGCAAACGTTTCTAAATAAAGGATAAGGCTAAAATATGTATTCTAAAAATAATGTTTAAATGCGTATTATCCACTTATTTTCGAGTTTCAGAAAAATTACATTTGCAACTGTTTTAGACCAATGATAACAAATTTTCTTCAAGGCCGCATCGGGCTTAGAACTCCCCTTTTTCCCCCCCCCACCCAGACAACACAAATTGGAGTAATTGAAGTAATGACGCAAAATATACAACGAAGCGTAACAAATCATACTGAGAAAGGACAAAATATTTCCCCAGTGAAGAAATTGATGTATAGAGTGATTGTTGGACGTTTGTTTCTCAAAAAGTTACTTCATTACTCGTGGAACAAAACAATGAGATGAATTGAGGCTTCTTACAAGGCATTCTCTTTGTAATGAAATACAACACAATATACAGCTCGCAGCAGTAAAATGAGCACCCCAATGTATAGTTATGGAAAAAAGTTCGCCGAGTAACATCAGAATTTTAAAAAGCATAAACAATTACTCATCAGTGACTACTGGGCTTTGTTTTTGAAATTTTATTAGTCATCAAAAGGAATAAAATATCCAAACAAGAACAGAATACTACCAATTAGTAATCTCTCATGCATTTTAGAAATTCTATGTCGGAGATATGATAGATAAGTGAACACATGCAATCGATATCTTATATTAACGGGAAGAGACAGCGTGGGCTAATGTAACTAACGGTGTTCCGCAAGGGTCAGTTTTGGGACCAGTATTTTTCATAATATATGTTAAGGATCTTGATGTCAATTCAGTGGGAAAAATTTCTAAACTTACCGACAATACTAAAATTGTGGATAAAACAATTAGTTTACAGATAGAGAGAGTTTACAGTGCAATCTTTATAATTTAGTAGAGTGGTCTAATAAGTGGTAACTCAAATTTAACGTAAATAAATGTCTGGTCTGATCTGGTTTCAGATCTTTGGGAATCCAGGACCGATTCCGTCGTGTAGTTGCATGATTGAATCGGTCCTGGAAGTCTGCACAAATATTTTCAATGGTTTTGCCATTACGTGGTCGCTCTGGACGCAGGTACTAGCCAATATACGTTGTTCAGTCGTATAGTTGCCACTATCACACATTTTAAATTGTTCTAAAAAAAAAAACGAAAATCAGTTGGTATTTTACTGGGGTGACAAGACATTGTGGACGCCTGTAGAGTGGCTCTTCTGGGCTTTGTTAGCCTGCAGCTCTGTAACTCTGTAACTGTGACTGTAACTATACCCCCTTAATAATAAATTAATCTATATTCTTATATAAGAAAACAAAAATAAAATAATAAATGCCAAAACAAAAATAAATGTGTTGAAGATGAAGGTACTTAAGGCTATCTGGTTACTTATTTAAAAGCAAAATATTTCACATTTAATAGTGAAGCTTCTTACATCCGAACAAAATACTACAGATAATCTCTATGTACGTTATTATGTCTGTGTCTATCTCTAAAATTACTAATTTAAATAAGCTTTTCACTCTGCATTATCAAACAAGATTTATCAGATAACTACAGGGTGTCCCGTAAGTCTGGACCCATAGGGAAAAATAATAAAATTACAAAATAGTCCAAAAATTTATTTATAATATATTTTTTTATTATTTTTATTATTATTTTTATTATTTTTTTATTATGATCTTACTCCGCTGGAGTTTTATTTGTGGGGCCACTTGAAAGCCAAAGTGTACGAGGTCAAACTTCAGAACATTTTCCACCTTAAAGCACGCATTGTGGAGGCGTGTCAAGAAATTTCTGCGACTGTGATTCAGAAAGTGCTGTCGCAGTGGAGATTGCGTCTTCAACTATGTGTGCGACACAACAGCGGACACTTTGAACAGATTATGTAATAAATTTTTGGACTATTTTGTAATTTTATTATTTTTCCCTATGGGTCCAGACTTACGGGACACCCTGTACATTCTGCCAATGAAGGACAAAATTTGCTTGTAAATGACAGCTCTATGCTGTGTACAGTACAGGGTGTCCCGTAAGTCTGGACCCATAGGGAAAAATAATAAAATTACAAAATAGTCCAAAAATTTATTTATAATATATTTTTTTATTATTTTTATTATTATTTTTATTATTTTTTTATTATGATCTTACTCCGCTGGAGTTTTATTTGTGGAGCCACTTGAAAGCCAAAGTGTACGAGGTCAAACTTCAGAACATTTTCCACCTTAAAGCACGCATTGTGGAGGCGTGTCAAGAAATTTCTGCGACTGTGATTCAGAAAGTGCTGTCGCAGTGGAGATTACGTCTTCAACTATGTGTGCGACACAACGGCGGACACTGAACAGATTATGTAATAAATTTTTGGACTATTTTGTAATTTTATTATTTTTCCCTATGGGTCCAGACTTACGGGACACCCTGTATGTATGTATACTATAATGATAATAATAATGATAATAATAAGCTTTATTGGCAGGATATAAATTCCATAAAATAGCACAATATTCTTGAAGGTAATGAGTAATAAGTTATAAGATACACGAGGGGTAAGCTTATATATATATATATATTATATAATATATATATATATTATATATATATATATATAATATATATATATATATATATATATATATATATATATATAATGTTATAATGTTATAATGTTTCAGACCAACAAAGACCCTAGGATCCACTCTTGGCTGGTCTACCTAACTGTGTTCGTAATCGTGTATTGTGTATACACATACGAGGAAAAGTGTAGGTGTGGCTGTAAAGACTGTACAGTAATGTAGAAATGTGTGTGCACCCATTATGGGTCTCCCATTTAAAGGTGTTTGTGGGGCAAGTGAAGATCATGAGTTTTTCAATACCTCACAGTACTATGGGGGGCACCGCTCGGCAGAGGAATCTCTTTAAATGGGGTGTGTAAGGACAGAGAGTATCCCCTAACCCAAGACGCTGCCTCCCTATATCCCACAACACTTGTGTTGAGCTGTGGGATCTATCCCCACAAAGCCTTAATTTTACTACCTTAAACTATACCCTTTCTATCAACATGCGCGTCCAATCGATTCTTAAACATGTTTATAGACGTGCTACTAATTACTTCTACCGGCAAACTATTCCAGCTATTTACTATTCTATGCGTAAAAAAGTTTTTCGCAACTGCTGTCTCGAACCTTCTACTTGTCAACTTACACCCGTTATTTCTAGTCCTATTATATTGAGATATTTCGAAAAAGCTATCTCTATCTACGTTATCAAACCCATTCATAATTTTGAAAACCTGGATTAGATCACCCCTTAACCTCCTAGTCTCGAGTGTAGTCAATTTTAACTCTTTAAGCCTATCCTCGTACGACTTTGACCTAAGAGACGGAATCATCTTAGTTGTTCGTCTTTGAACTCTTTCGATTTTGTCTATATCTTTGCGCATATGCGGATTCCAAAATTGGATCGCGTACTCCAAATGGGGTCTAACTAATGATTTATAAAGAGGAACTATAATATCGCGCGATTTGTACTCAAAATTTCGAGCTATAAAACCTAACACTTTGTTCGCCTTATTGACCGCCGCTGTACTTTGTTTCGCTACTTTTAAATCACCAGTGACTATAACTCCTAAATCTTTTCCTGCTCTACGCTTGTTAAATCTTTCCCTGACATACTATACGCAAAATTACCGTTACGCGAACCTATATGCATAACTTTGCACTTATCCACGTTAAATCTCATTTGCCATGTGACTGACCAAACAACGATTTTATTCAGATCTTCCTGAATTTTACCTCTATCTTCGTCATTAATCGCCCTACCACCCAGCTTCGTGTCATCCGCAAACTTTGAAACTGTACTGACTAGGCCGACATCTAAATCGTTAATATATATAAGAAAAAGCAAGGGGCCCAATACAGAACCCTGAGGAACGCCACTCGCTACATTAGCCCAACACGACTCCGCTCCATCAACGACCACCCTCTGTTTCCTGCCTCGCAACCATTCTTCTAGCCAATTTATTACTACACCCCTGATTCCATGAGCCTTAGTTTTTTCAATCAGTCTTTTGTGCGGCACGGTGTCAAACGCTTTTTGAAAATCTAAATACACTACATCAACCGCCCGATGTCTATATATAGGCTATATATATATATATAGGCTATATATATATATATAGGCTATATATATATATATATATATATATATATATATATATATATATATATATATATATATATATATGGGATGAATTTCACAATTAAACACGTGAAATGAATGAATGATGCAAACCACAAGGAAAAAGAAAAATGATTGCAAAGCCTTTCGTGTATTCAGAAGTACACCTCGTCATTCCCTGACGAAGTGTACTTCTGAATACACGAAAGGCCTTGGAATCATTTTTCTTTTTCCTTGTGGATTTACATCATATATATATATATATATATATATATATATATATATATATATATTAGTGATGTAGCGGTTATCATTTTTCATAGCTCTGCGGTTGCGGTTGCGGAGCTTACAAATAGAGCTCCGCGCGGTTGCGGTTGCGGTTGCTGTTATGTACCCTATCACATCATAATATTACATAAGAATAAACAACACAATACAATATCGCGTTTTAGCCACACTTTTCACAGTCTATAATGACTAATCTAAGCTGTAAAAAGTATGCTTCCAGAATGCGGGACGAGGATCCAACGCGTTTTGCATCCCACCAACCACTTTCCCCAACCACCACTAATTCGAAAGTGGTGTATATAATTATAATATATACATATACAATATTTAATCCTTATATTTAAATTGAATTGCTAGGAGACTGTATTTCAAAAATAAAACTTTTTCAACTTTGTCCCCTTCAGCCTATTCCTTTTTATCGTAGATGATCCCTGCTCCACTAAATAATTGTTCACTAGGAACACATGAAGGAGGACATCCAAGGTATGTTTGAGCCAGTTTGCTCAAATTTTTGTATTTTTTTTGATTTGACCTCCACCAAGCCAAAGCATCATCTTCTTGTCCACTCCTTTTCTCTTTGTGATATTTCTTGATAATTTTTTGCGAGTCTCTGCTTGACTCAGTTTCGGTCTCGTCATCACTACTGGAAGCCAATAGAGCACTCATTGAGTCCATTATTGTTATTGATTTACTCGTAGAAGTTGATGCCTGGCCTAAATCAATCAGTGGTTTCTTTGCCGGTGGTACACTGGCTGTCTCCGGGTCCGATGATGTTTGAATCTTGTCCATTTCATCACAAAGATATCCCAATTTTTCCTTAACACCTTTTGTGACATGTGAAGCGGAAAAAATTTTGCTTTGTACCTTGGATCCAAATACGTAGCCAAAGAATACATGTCATTTGCTTCTAGGCCATCAAATCTCCTTGCTAGCTCTGTGCGCATTATCTCCTTCATTGTTTTGATTCCACGATCAGCTTCAGAATCACCACTTCGAGGTTGCAGCACATTTTTCGAGGAAATGACCAGGGGAATAACCTCAGATATGGAAGAGGTAGAACTACTCAATCTTTTTGTGATATCATCAAATGGTTCCAGCACAGCCATACAGTTGTACCACATTCTAACATTTTACTAATGGGCTGAAGCACGTAACGTTACAAAGGTAGCGACGGAGAGCTAGCGCAACACAACCACCATCACTCGTGTCTGGACAGAT
>JAJOZX010001983.1:122500-147500 GCA_023014485.1 Bathynomus jamesi | reverse complement strand
TCCACTACAGCCTTCTTTTGCAGCCTAACTAGCCGCAGCTGAAACAAGATGTGGCGTGGGCCTTCCACCCAAGAGTGTTTTACTTTGATGTTGAACCAACAGGGGTAGTACACACCAACAATGTATTCCACTATCAGTCTTAAGTTGTTGAGGGTTTTGCCTTTAAGGCCATGTTTTGAAACCCATATGCGACAAAGCCTGTTTGCTGTTGTCAACCACCTTGAATGGCTCACTGGACCAATTTCAAGAAGGGCCAGATCTGTGGGAAGTTCTCCTGTCCTTATGGCCTGTGTGATCCTATACCCGTACGCTTGATCAGTAGAGAGATCCTTTACGACATTGTCACTCAGTGAAGTAAGAGGCTCTCCAATTGAGAGTTTGGTGAATGAAGGATCAATTTCAAGTTCGGTTGCAGTGTCTCAGGAGTGAAGTGGTAGAGATATCTTCCACCTGGTTCACTGCACACAGAATAATGCTCTTCTTTGATGATGCTGGGGAACTGACGATCTGAATTGTCTGCTTTCAGCATAACTTTAGTTGTATCTTGACGGCCGTCAAAGAAGATGCAGTCAATTTCACCCTTCTTACAAAGATCATCAAATTCCTGATCCAGGGATCTCATAACTTTTTCTTGGGCCCTCTTGACTTTATTGTGATCAACTACAAGTCTCTTGTCTTCTTCAGTGATCAAGCCAGCATCCATAAAGGCAGCAGTGGTGATGGCAGCTGTGGCACGCAGGCCAACACCATATCTGATGCTATGCATAGCAACATTAGGTATTTCTAATGTGTTGTACTCTGGCTTTTTATTGGAAGTTGAAGACGTGCTTGGTATTTCTAATGTCACTTCATAACTTCCATCCTTTCCATCTTGAGTATCAGCTATTTGTTCTTCATTTTCATCATCAGAGAAAATTATTTCATTTGATGGCATTGAAACATCCTGCTTACTTGTCTGCTTATATTCAGCAAGCCTTCTTCTTCGTCTTCTTGCCGCTTCTGCTTTTTGACTTCTCTGTTGTGCTCAGGTTGATCTGGCAAGCCAATCTGATGTGGTCCAATAGAACCAGACTTGTCTCTCTGACCTTTAATGAAAGCAAGTTCCTTCACAGGGATCTTCACTGAATGCATACCATGCTGAGCGCTTGATGGTTGGCAAAACAGCATCCACTACAGCCTTCTTTTGCAGCCTAACTAGCCGCAGCTGAAACAAGATGTGGCGTGGGCCTTCCACCCAAGAGTGTTTTACTTTGATGTTGAACCAACAGGGGTAGTACACACCAACAATGTATTCCACTATCAGTCTTAAGTTGTTGAGGTTTTGCCTTTAAGGCCATGTTTTGAAACCCATATGCGACAAAGCCTGTTTGTGTTGTCAACCACCTTGAATGGCTCACTGGACCAATTTCAAGAAGGGCCAGATCTGGGGAAGTTCTCCTGTCCTTATGGCCTGTGTGATCCTATACCCGTACGCTTGATCAGTAGAGAGATCCTTTACGACATTGTCACTCAGTGAAGTAAGAGGCTCTCCAATTGAGAGTTTGGTGAATGAAGGATCAATTTCAAGTTCGGTTGCAGTGTCTCAGGAGTGAAGTGGTAGAGATATCTTCCACCTGGTTCACTGCACACAGAATAATGCTCTTCTTTGATGATGGGGAACTGACGATCTGAATTGTCTGCTTTCAGCATAACTTTAGTTGTATCTTGACGGCCGTCAAGAAGATGCAGTCAATTTCACCCTTCTTACAAAGATCATCAAATTCCTGATCCAGGGATCTCATAACTTTTTCTTGGCCTCTTGGACTTTATTGTGATCAACTACAAGTCTCTTGTCTTCTTCAGTGATCAAGCCAGCATCCATAAAGGCAGCAGTGGTGATGGCAGCTGTGGCACGCAGGCCAACACCATATCTGATGCTATGCATAGCAACATTAGGTATTTCTAATGTGTTGTACTCTGGCTTTTTATTGGAAGTTGAAGACGTGCTTGGTATTTCTAATGTCACTTCATAACTTCCATCCTTTCCATCTTGAGTATCAGCTATTTGTTCTTCATTTTCATCATCAGAGAAAATTATTTCATTTGATGGCATTGAACATCCTGCTTACTTGTCTGCTTATATTCAGCAAGCCTTCTTTCGTCTTCTTGCCGCTTCTGCTTTTTGACTTCTCTGTTGTGCTCAGGTTGATCTGGCAAGCCAATCTGATGTGGTCCAATAGAACCAGACTTGTCTCTCTGACCTTTAATGAAAGCAAGTTCCTTCACAGGGATCTTCATCTCCCTAGGGCATGTACAGTTAATGTGAGTTTCGTTTTTGCAACCAGCATCTGCAAGGCAGTCAAATTCAGAGCAGAGAACAATTTTACACTTGCAACTGAGGATGTCAAAAAGCTTGTCAAGTTTTGCAATGAAAGCCTCTTTGACATGTAGCTTTTCCTCTCCCAAGAGATATGTTTTTGGCCTGCTCCCAGCTCTCTTGGATCTTGTTTAAGATTGTGACTCGTGAATTTACAACGGGGGCTACAAAGAACTGTTTGCTCGTTCCCACTTTTCAAGCACTTTAGGGTAAATGTCCTTTGCAAGACTGGCTGGGGTAGTTTCTCACATCCTCACCACTTTGTTCTCTTAGCAGTAGCCCATATTTCAGAACGTCTCGCAGAGTTGGGAGTTCAGAGGGCAACAACTCTCTACCAGTTCCAATTAGGTTGCTCATATGTGTGAATGTCCCCAGTCTTGTCCTCCTTTTAGAAGCCATTGTAGGTCAATTCCCACTGGTTAGGATGGTAGCACTGACGGACAAGTAATCTTCAGCACACTGATGAATATGTTTCAACCTGTGAAATAAGCAAAAACAGCAGTGCATTATATATACAGCATATATAATTATTAATATAATAATTATTATATAATTCCACAAAAAAGTAAAAAAAGTCACTATTTTATGTAGCTTCTTACCAAGCAAAACTAAATTATATTAAATTAACAAAAATATCTTTAGAATTCCTGTCATGCTGCAACTTTTTAGCACCCCTCATATTTGGGATTTGAAAGTTGAAAAATTCGACACACCCTAATACCCCACGTTCACCCCATATACACCCAACAACATGTGTATATATATATTATAATATATATATATATACACACACACACAAACTCAGAGTGGTCCCCTGAGAAACTTATACAGTATGTTAAACACAGACCGTGAATGGAACAAGGAACTCTTCTGGGAAATTACATCACTATAGTTCGAATAAGTAATGATAAATGACAAAATACTATAGTATTTCTATAGTATTTGTCATTTATCATTACGTATTCGAACTATAGTGGATGTAATTTCCCAGAAGAGTTCCTTGTTCCATGCACGGTCTGTGTTTAACATATATATATATATATGCACTAAAATCACAAAATAACACGTGACCTTATTAATAAGCAAACAACCACAGGGAAAGGAAAACAAAGTCCGAGCGCTTTCGTGATATATTCACATTATCAAGGAGGAACAGAAAATAGACGGAGATTACAAAGTAAATGAGTTAAATAGACAAGCAAAAAATTCACAATCGGCATCTTTAGAGGGCTTTAAGGCCTTTAATTTGAGGTGCCGATTGTGAATTTTTTGCTTGTCTATTTAACTCATTTACTTTGTAATCTCCGTCTATTTTCTGTTCCTCCTTGATAATGTGAATATATCACGAAAGCGCTCGGACTTTGTGTTTCCTTTTCCCTGTGGTTGTTTGCTTATATATATATATATATATATATATATAATATATTATATATATATATATATATATCGGATGATTTTTTAAGCATGCGACACTTTAAAAGGTTTGTATTAGTTTTTATTAAATGAAATAAAAGCATGACTGTTTTATTGTGCCTTCTCTATATACAAGGAATTAGTCCCGTAGTGCAAAAATGCTCTATGTGATATACGAGTAGATTTCCTACGTTTTATGATAAGGGAATATCATGGCCACCAACGTAACCAAATCTAAACCCCCTGTGACTTTTATCTGTTGGGTTATTTAAGAGATAGAACGTTTAAACAGAATCCACACACAACAGAAGAATTGAAAGCATGAAGTGAACAAGAAATTTCTTAGATTTCAACAAAATTTTGTTGTTCGTGTGTCAATGAGCTGAGAGGACATCGCGTAGAGCATATTTTGCACTGTGGACTAGTATATCGTAAGTTACTATTCATGTCATTTATGGACGGAGACATGAATTTTCCTTAATTTAATGTATTGTAGGCAGTCTGTGTTAGTATCCATTACTGTATGATTACCTACTTTTTATATTTCCTTTAATAAATTAATCTTCTATTTCAATTAAGCCTAAAGCTTAAGGGCCAAATTAAATTAAATAAATAGTGCAGCTTCACAATTATTTATGTTATTGTAAATTGTAAAACCAATTTACTTATTTTATTATTAATAAAGCTTATTCAATAATTTGAAGGATATTTTAGCAATTTTAAATTTTAAATCACTATTAATTACTCTTGATTGTTTATATCATCATAATTATGCTCATTCATAATTACCATGCCACTGCCTTCATCAGTTATTTTTTAATTATTATTATTATTATTATTATTATTATTATTATACTTTCCTTGTCTGATAGAATTTTTATAACTTTTTCCTTCCTTAGGCCAAAAAAATTCGTAGAGTTAACTTTTCTCTTTATGCATCCAAAGTACTTAAATTAGTTGTAAGATTTCTTGCATAACTGATTTTAAGATTTTTTATTATGACTAGTAAGTAGTTTAGTGGGCACCATATTTTTTTTACAAAGTCCGAAAAGTCGGAAACCCCACCTATTTCATACGTCGGGCCAATCAGGGTGAATCATATGCCTGGGTTAGGGTTAGATGTACACTAGGTTCGATAGTTATTTAGGTTGGTTAGTAATTTCCCACGTCATCAACTTTCGACCAATCAGGGATTGTGGGAGTTACCAAAAAATAAAAGTGTTGCCAACTAAACTATTTATTAATCCTTTATTATTATTTTTAGTTCATTTAAATCAGGGATGGACAAAAGATTATTCAATTTTCTTCTCTTTTCCAGCTGAAATTCAATTCTTTTCCTACAAATTTGTTTCCTATTTATTACGAACATAACTTGATAAGTTTTATTAAAAGTAAAACGAAAAAAGTTCATAAAATAATGAAAACTTATATGACTGTGATGTCTATGTTACAAGGAATCTGTGGAACATGAAATCCCTAAAATGTTCAGGGATTTCGTGAAATCCCTAAAATGTTTAGGCATTTCATATATAAGATTAAGTCGTGATACTTTCGGTAGTTTTAACGAAAATATCACGACTTAACCTAACCAATCGTCAAGGGCGTACAGATGACCTAACCGGGCATTCAATAATTTTCCAGTACGTTTAAAGAAAATATCAGGACTTAACCTTACATGATATCCCTGAGCATTTTAGGGATTTCATGAAATCCATTAGTTACACAGATTTCCTGTAACATATATACAATAATAACAACCAATTCCGGAAATTTCCTTGAACGGACGGTTCCATTAATACGATAGTATATCTTGTGTACAGAAACAAGAAATACGAATAAATATTCATTGGGCGAAAGAAGTGATTTAAGGATGTTTCCTATATCAAATATAGTATTATAAAGCTTGCAAGATATAAATATTTATGATGAATAAAACCACGAAGGAAAGGAAACACAGAGTGGTGCTCAAGCGCTTTCGTCTAATGACATCCTCAGGAACACTGAAGTAAATAAAGAGTTCAAGACTATATATATATATATATATATATATATATATATATATATATATATATATATATATATATAAATAAAAATTGTGGGAGGAGCATACAAATTTGTAAGGAAAACTACCAATTTTAGCACTTTGCCAGAATTCAACACAAGATCAAATGGATTGTTTACAATCAATTTTATAGATAATGCCTGAATGATATATAGGTCACAAAAAAATAAAATAAAATAAAAAGATTAAAAATAACTTGAAAAATAAAAATTGTAAGAGGAGCATACAAATTTATAAGGGAAAATTACCAAAGTTTTAGCACTCTGCCCTTCTTGTCTAAATCCGTTCTGAACAAATTCAAAACAACGGGATCGAGTTGAAAAAGACCTTTGCTCATGTTAAAGTTATTTGTAAGTTGGATAATAGCAGACTCAAGAAATTTCTATTAACAATGTTGCTAGAGTGAAACAAAACTGAAGCATTATTCCAATCAATACAATGGGATAACTCTGACAAATGGACAAAAAGGGCACTGGACGATGTCCCGTTCTAACAGAATATTGATGATGTTTTACACGCGTGTGCAAATCCTTTCCCGTCTGACCAATGTAGAAGGAATCACATTGTTTACAAGCAATTTTATAGATAATGCCTGAATTATTGGTAGGGCTATTTTTTACTATGATATTTTTCACAATATTGTTATATGAAAATACTACATTAATATCCAAAAGTTTAAGTACATTAGCAATGCCTAAAAAGCCCGGGATAAATGGAAGTACTAAAATATTCCTTGACAAAGTGCGAGTGTTATTATTCACACGATAGAAAGTTCCTTTTGCCTTGTTAAGACAAGATTCCATAAACGCAGATGGGTAGCACAGATCACTTCCAGTACCGTTGATTTTTTCCAATTCGGCATCGATGTATTCCGGATTGGCGATCCTAAGAGCACGGAGAAACATTAAAGAAAATATGGCCTTCTTAATGGGGGTGTCATGTCCAGAGTAAAAGTGTACGCAGGACAAATTGTTTTTTTTTTTCCGATAGATATTAAACTTAAAACCTGGGCTTTCCCTATGTACACGCACATCCAAAAACGGGATTGAGTTGTCTTCTTCCACTTCTAAAGTAAACTTAATGGAGGGGACTTGATTATTTAACTGAAGGAGAAAGTCATCCAGGTCACGATTCATGGGCCAGATACACAAAATATCGTCGACGTACCGCAACCATGGGATGCCAACCCCCAGGATTCTCGGAATGTAAGTAATTTCGAAAAACATATAAATGTTGGAGAGGAGGGGCGACAAGAGGTTGCCCATGGCCATCCCAAAAACCTGTTGATAATACTCGCTATTGAAAGTGAATTTACAGTCTTCTTCACTTCGTAACATTTTGGATCGCAAAATTAAAAGTCTCATTCGAAATAGTCAGTGGAGTAAAAAAGCAAGCTCAAAATGTGTTTTGAACCTTTTTTCGAAAAACATCAGTGACGATGCAAAAAGTGCCCTTGGATTTGGTATGTCCTTTTTTATTGTTAAAAAACCTTCTGCTTTACAAATTTGTTATAGTCTTGCTTGTTTTGAAAAACAGTATAATCTTCCTCAGTCTTTAGTTAACATATTACCAAAGCAGACAAGGCTAACACCATAGTAATTATGGACAAAGTGGACTACATTAGAAAGATGAACGAGCTGCTCCAGGACCCCGCCACATACAGAAAACTCAGGAAGAACCCGCAGGATGACGTCATCAAATCATTCAATAGTGGCTTGAAACGCATTCTCAAAGACCATAAGGACTTAATTCCGCTTTTCATGTCCACTTCACCTTCTCTTCCCTACCTTTACGGTCTTATTAAAGTCCACAAACCTGGCAACCCTATGCGCCCTATTATTAACTCGGTGGGCTCTATTACCTATAAACTCTCCAAATGGCTTGTCAAAGTCTTGTCCCCCATTCTCGGAACTATCTCTGATTCACATGTAAAAAATTCCATGGATCTTACTGAAAAATTGAATAATGTACGCACTGAAACCAACGATAGATTGATCAGTTTTGACGTTTGTTCATTGTTTACAAAAGTGCCAATTGACGAAATGCTTGACTTTCTCTCCCGAGAATTACATAAGTACGATCTGCCACTACCTGCACACATCGTTTTGGAACTTATTAAGCTTTGCATCAAAGACTGTAAATTCACTTTCAATAGCGAGTATTATCAACAGGTTTTTGGGATGGCCATGGGCAACCTCTTGTCACCCTCCTCTCCAATATTTTATGGAGTTTTTCGAAATTACTTACATTCCGAGAATCCTGGGGGTTGGCATCCCATGGTTGCGGTACGTCGACGATATTTTGTGTATCTGGCCCATGAATCGTGACCTGGATGACTTCGTCCTTCAGTTAAATGATCAAGTCCCCTCCATTAAGTTTACTTTAGAAGTGGAACAAGACAACTCAATCCCGTTTTTGGATGTGCGTGTACATAGGGAAAGCCCAGGTTTTAAGTTTAGTATCTATCGGAAAAAACAAACAATTTGTTCTACGTACACATTTACTCTGGACATGACACCCCCATTAAGAAGGCCATATTTTCTTCAATGTTTCTCCGCGCTCTTAGGATCGCCAGTCCGGAATACATCGATGCCGAATTAGAAAAAAATCAACGGCATTAGAAGTGATCTGTGCTACCCACCTGCGTTTATGGAATCTTGTCTGAACAAGGCAAAACGAACCTTCTATCGTGTGAATAATAACACTCGCACTTTGTCAAAGAATATTTTAGTACTTCCATTCTTCCCGGGCTTTTTAGGCATTGCTAATGTACTTAAACTTTTGGATATTAATGTAGTATTTTCATATAACAATATTGTGAAAAATATCATAGTAAAAAATAGCCCTACCAATAATTCAGGCATTATCTATAAAATTGCTTGTAAACAATGTGATTCCTTTTACATTGGTCAGAGGGGAAAGGATTTGCAAACGCGTGTAAAACAGCATCAATATTCCGTTAGAACGGAACAGTCGTCCAGTGCCCTTTTTGTCCATTTGTCAGAGTTATCCCATTGTATTGATTGGAATAATGCTTCAGTTTTGTTTCACTCTAGCAACATTGTTAATAAAAAATATTCTTGAGTCTGCTATTATAATTATCCAACTTACAAATAACTTTAACATGAGCAAATGTCTTTTTCCACTCGATCCCGTTGTTTTGAATTCGTTCAGAATGGATTTAGACAAGAAGGGCAGAGTGCTAAAAGTTTGGTAATTTTCCTTTATAAATTTGTGTGCTCCTCTTACAATTTTTATTTTTCAAGTTATTTTTATTTTTTTTGTTTTATTTTATTTTTTTTGTGACCTATATATCATTCAGGCATTATCTATAAAATTGGTTGTAAACAATCCATTTGATCTTGTGTTGAATTCGGGCAAAGTGCTAAAATTGGTAGTTTTCCTTACAAATTTGTATGCTCCTCCCACATTTTTTATTTCTATATATGTCATTAGACGAAAGCGCTTGAGCACCACTCTGTGTTTCCTTTCCTTCGTGGTTTTATTCATCATATATATAATATATATATATATATATATATATATATATATATATATATACACACACACACACATGCACTTTTCATTTAGTTAATAAAATAGTACGAACCTTTTAAAGTGTCAGATATTTAAAAAAAAGACTCCACACACACACACTTTTTTATGCAGGAAGAAGGGGCCCTTCCCCCCCCCCATAGACACGAGAAAAGATGGTTTGGGAAGATTGTTTCAGAGTTGACCGGCTGAGTAGATGAAAGATTGAAAATACCGATTAACCCTTGCGTTAGAGAGTTGGACAGAAGAGGAATGAGAAAGTGTCGAAAATCTGCGACTGCGTGCTCTCCTAAAAGGAAGAGGCATGCAGTTAGAGAGTTCAGAAGAGCAGTGTCCGTTATAATAGCGATAGTAAAGAAAGAGTGAGGCAACATTGCGGCGAAGAGAGCGAGAGTGAAGACAGTCAGTAGGAGGCGGGGAATTGATGAAACGAAAAGCCTTTGATTCCACCAGGTCAATTACGGCTGTGTGGGTTGAGCCACACCACACATGAGAAGCATACTCCATACAGGGGCGAACAAGACCCCTCTACAGAGACAGCAATTGAGTGAGAGTGAAGAAACTGCGGAGGCGGTACATCACACCTAACCTCTTAGAAGCTGTTTTAGAAAGAGAGTATATGTGATATTTCCAGGAAAGATCACGTGAAAAAGAAACGCCAAGAATATTAAGAGAAGAGGAAAGATTAAGTTGTGTGTTGTTGAAAGTAAGGGGATAGTCGTGTTGAAGATTGTCACGAGTAGACAGATGGAGGAACTGAGTTTTTGAGCATTGAAAGCCACAAAGTTTTCTCTGCCCCAATCAGATACAGCAGAAAGATCAGAGGTCAGGTGCCCCATAGCCGTCCTACGCGAATCATGGAGCGACTGTTGAGAGAGACGCTTTGGGAAGCAGGTGGAGAAGTAAGGTGTGGGATCATCAGCATAGGAGTGAATAGGATAGGGGGTGCGAATTAAAAGATCATTAATAAATTAAAGGAAAAGAGTGGGTGACAGGACAGAACCCTGAGGAACACCACTGATAATAGCTTTAGGAGAAGAACGGACATCTACAACCGCAGCTATAGATCGGCCAGAAAGGAAATTAGAGATGAAGGCACAGATAGAAGGATAGAGACCGAAGGAGGGCAGTTTGGAAATTAAATATTTGTGCCAGACTCGATGAAAATCTTTTGATATGTTTAGCGCAATAGCAAACGTTTCACTGAAATCCTGAAGGGATGATAACCAAGAGTCAGCGAAATATGCGAAAAGATCGCCAGTAGAGTGTTCCTTGCGGAACCCATACGGACGATCTGAAAGAAGAGTGAGATGAGAGGTATTTAAGAATCTTCCTAGTAAGAATAGATTCAAAAACTTTGGAAAGGTAAGAAATCAAAGCAATTGGACGATAGTTGGAGGGTTGAGAACGGTCAGCCTACTTTGGGACATGCTGAATGAAAGCAAACTTCTAGCAGGAAGGAAAAGTACAAGATGAGAGACAAAGACGAAGGAGTTTGACTAGGCAGGGTGTTAACACAAGCACAGTTCTTAAGAACAACACTACACACACACACACACACACACACACACACACACACACACACACACAGTAGCGCTCATAAGTATTCGTACAGAGCTATATTGCAGTTATATTCGTTCTTATCTTTTGTACCATGCATACGATAGTTTTAAAAGTTTACCTTTCGTTTGGAAAAATTAAACAAATATTAAAGTTAGTTTAACTCCAACATATAATGTAAAACATCAAAGAATTTGAGGAAAATACAAAAAATAAAAATGCAAAAGTTTTCGTACGTTTACTTAAAAAATTATTTAATACTTTGCGTGTCCACCTTTTGACTGAATGACTTCAATGATTCATTTTAGGTATTTTTCTGCGAGGTTTCGACATCTTTAGCTTATTCTTCTAAAGAAAATTGTTGCAATTCATTCAGATTCGAAGGGTTTCTCTTTCGGACAGCTTTTTTAAAATCAAACCATAAATTCTCGATTAAATTGAGATCTGGGCTTTGACTGGGCAACTCTAGAAGCTTGAAATTATTTTGTTGAAGCCATTTCATGGTTCTCTTGCTTTTACTGTATGTTTTGGATCATTATCTTGTTGCAGTTGCGAATAGGTCGCATTTGCGATCCATTCGCAACTCCCGAACTGACGGCAATACATTTTCTTCTAAAGTTTCCTGATATTTCTTCGAATTCAAGATTCCATTGATGACAACAAGCTCTCCTGGACCAGAACTACTAAAGCATCCCCCAAAAATTGAATTGAATTGAACTTGAATAACCTTTATTAATAATAATATAACTAAATTGGTTTTACAATTTACAATAACACAAATAATTGTGAAGTTGGACTGTTTATTTTATTTAATTTGGCCCTTAAGCTTTAGGCTTTATTGGGCAAAGTAAATGCACGAAACTTTTACAGTTTAACTTTTTTCTTTTTAATTTTCCTCAACTTCTTTGATGCTTTACATTATATTTGAGTTAAACTAAGTTTGATATTTGTTTGTTAATTTTTCCAAACGAACGGTAAACTTTTCATAACTATCCTATATATATACAGAGAGAGAGAGAGAGAGAGAGAGAGAGAGAGAGAGAGAGAGAGAGAGAGAGAGAGAGAGAGAGAGAGAGAGATTTTTTTTAAACATCTGACATTTTAAAATGTTTATATTTTTTATTAACTGAAATAATGGTGAATTAGTCTCCGAGTGATGTCCTCTTCACACACGAACAACCAAATTTTCAGGCAAAGTTAAATCAGCCTCCCATCACGTATCCTATTTCTGCGACAAAAATTTATAAGTGCCTCCTAATATTTACCTCCTTTTGGTTCCTTTGAAATCACCCCACAAAATAACCTCACCACCTCATTATATTTAATTAATGTTGGCGGGATCCGAGTTGATGAGCTTCGGCTATGATGCGGTTCCAGCCCTGCTGCGGAACCATCGTAAATTACCAGTTCCATTTCCACGACAACAGTAACCCCGCTACGGAACGGCTCCTCATTAGCGCTCCGGCTCCTGCTCCAGACTGGCATCGGAGCGGCACAGAAGCAGCTTCTCAACGGGGATTTAATTTTGGTTCTCGCAAAGTACACACACACCAACTTTACATTAATAGTGTTCATACTGAAAATCGTTAGGCAAAAGCGTGTTATAACCATAGGGAAAATAGGGTGACCCATAAATGTGTTTCCAAAAACAATATGCAATAAATTATTTTGGGGTCACTCTGTATACCTTGAAAGATACGGAATGTTAAGGATTTATTCATGCATAGGAGCCAAAAGGTATCAAACACTATTTAATTACTATAAACGTTTTTGCAAGATAATCGTGACGCTGACAGCGTGAGAAAGCAGTAGCATGATGGCATGTGGGACGAGGGACGAGGGGGTGTAGGGGGAGGGGGCCCTGTCCCCAATCTCCCAAAAGGAGAGAGAGAGAGTGATGCGATAATTTCTGGTGATGTTCTAGATGTAATATTTTCCTATGTAGGACTATTTATATCGTAAATGACATGCATTCACTCATGTTTTAAAGCGTTCCATATTCCTACTTAGGGAAACGAACAACCCAAAGCATCATTGTCGTGTAACTCACAGTCTCTCTCTCTCTCTCTCTCTCCTCTCTCAACCCACTGTCAATAGTTGTATATATACATTCCTGAACACAATGTGTTTCGCTCGATATTCCTTCGATAAGATAAGACAACAATGTATCTCTTGTCCTGAAACCTGGTATCACACATTTCTCTTTTGTAAATAGTTAATATATATATATATACACACACACACACACACGTTTCTATATTTCACACACAAACACTCATCCACAACCACACCCATTCACCCACCCAATGGAAAAACCGCTTAAGAAAACGAATTAAATAGTAAAAGTATGTACAAACATGTACAAATATGTGTACTTACTGCTTGTATTATCGCACACAAAAGTGTTTTAACATGATGAGAAACGAATTTTGCAAATTGGGTAGAAATTGTATTGTAGGTATTTGTACCCACAGACGTGGCGTCTCTCAGTCTCAAAAAGGAAATGTGGGGATACGGAGATGCCATACTTTCATGTTAATGGGACACAAAAAGTTATCGGAATTATCGGAATTATCGGGATTATCAAGATTATCAGGGTGAAAGAGAAAAAATAATGATTAAAAACTAAAAGAATTAAAAGAACAAATACACCTACTGATCAGAAAAGATCAGAATACATCTTTAAATGCCCAAACCTTAAGACTATATTCCTCAGCAGTATACACTACTCAGAATAAAACCTTCTAAATTTAGAACTTATAACGTCTTTTTGAAGATGTATTTTAGGCGAAGTTTTTCCTTCTTTTGAGTATCAAAGCTTCTTGTCAGATGTTACAATAACTTCTTTTTGAAGATGTATTTTAGGGGAAGTTTTTCCTTCTTTTGGGTATCAAAGCTTCTTGTCAGATGATACAATAACTTCTTTTAATGATGCATAACTTCTTTAGAGAGAAGAAATGGTTTTCAAAAACTTCATTTTTTGAGTGATTTCAGGCAACAGAAGATAATATTTCTTTGTATAGAAGGTTGAGAGGAGTTGTTCTTTTCTGTGATGCATCTTCTCCAACATCAAAGCCAACGACAACAGCAACAAAATATGCATCATCATCAATAGTCTCAAGCACCGCAGCTGCAACATTTTCAACGTGCCCAAGTTATAATGTATTAAATGCAATAACTGTAGACAAGTAAACGCATATTAGAGGAAACGCATATTAGAGAAAATATGTAAAAGTAATTTCAAAACGTAACAAAAAAAATAATAAAAACGGAACGACAGAAAATGACATTGGCAATGAAAGAAAAAAATGACCTCATTAACTTATGCAAATGTACAGTAGGGATTATGGAGCCAACACACACACACACACACACACACACACACACACACATATATATATATATATATATATATATATATATATATATATATATATATATATATATATATATATATATAGAGGGTGATTCAAAAGTCTTGTTCAGAAATAAGTATACAACTTTGAGGCTGGACTTTTGAATCACCCTGTATATATAAGTCCGGACAAAAAAAGTAGGATACTGTCTTAAATGCTCTTCTAAGATATTCTAATATTTTGGTATGTCGCTGTGCATTAACTTTTCCCTATTTAATGAAGTTTTTATTATATTTTAATTAATTTTTCAAAACTGGCACACAGGGGGTCTCTTTTTATCATAATGACGCCAAAAATACTCGTTATTCCTCATAAAAATGTATAACTTAATGGTATTATCAAGGTCATGAGCGCATTTGAGGCAGTATTCTTTTTTTTTGTTCGGAGTTGTATGTAAGTGAATTTATTTTTGACCAGGGATGGGAAACTGAATCGAACTGGAATCGATAAACTGATAAAACCGATATTATTTTATGAACTGAAATCGAAAAAACTCGAACTGAAAAAAATTCTGACAACTAAAATCGAAATTCGAACTGAAATTGAAAAACAATCAAAAACTGAAATCTGAATTTGAATAGATTGAAAATAACAGTTTTGCGTTTCAGTTTTGAGGAATATTTGGATTGCAAAAAAATATAAATAACGTGAATTATTTTCCTTTTTTTGCTACTTAACATTTGTATTGATTTAAAATATCCATTTATCCTTTAATTCGATGTAGAAAATAACGCGGCTGAAAGTACGAGAGACAATGGTTTTAAAAATGAAAGAAAAAGAATTAAGGAGGAAAATTTTTATCCCGTATCAAAATACTTTTCAATAATGACTGTGCTCCTTTCGTTGACCTAAGTTTAATCACTTGGTAAGGACGCCTTCAGTTTTTTCTGACCATTAAATTTTTCAATTCGATAATAGCTATACTATCTACAGTATATCTAGTTATCTACATAAGTGAGTGAGATAATCCGTGGGAATGACCAAACTTCAACTCAAATGTTAATCCTTTGGAATGTTACTCTAATCTCCTTGGTATTTCTCCAAATGTTTATCCTTTGGAATGTTCCTCTAATCTCCTTGTGTTTCCTCTCCTCTCCTGAAATCCGTGGGAATGATCAAACTTCAACTCAAATGTTAATCCTTTGGATTAAAAGAAAACTGGAATCGGAATTTAAATTGAATCGAACCGAAAAATATAAAACTTGAATCGAAAAATAAACTCAAATCGAAAAAAAAAAAATTAAAAACTTAAATCGAAACTGAAATCGATATTTTTGCAAACTTAAACTGAAATCGAAAACTGGACTTAAAAATTTATGAATTTTCCATCTCTGTTCTTGACAAATGAGTGTGATTTGTATACAATTCTTTATTTATTATAAGTTACATTATAATATAAGTTAAATGATGAACAAATATCATTACGAAATATTGGTGCAAACCTTATGATTGATTGTGCACATTCAAACCTTATTAGAATCTTCATAATTGATTTAGAATGTGCTAAATTATTTCGCTAACTCGTTACAGTCAATCTCTCTAATTTGCTCCTCACATCCGCATACAGGTAACATTCAGTGTCCCATACACCTAGGAAGTAGGGGTTAGAGTCTGGGCAGTAGTGGGGTTCGAACCCCATTATTCGGAGGACTCTCAGCATTACCGAACGTCAACCTAACTGACTGAGTCACGGAACGCTCTAAAGTCTAAACTAATAAAAACACTGAAGGATTTTCAATGTTTTTTATCTGTTTCTAAACTATGAAATGTGTTAATACAAGCTAAATTGTGTATTCCAACAATAATCATAATAATTTAAGTTGTCATTGAACATTATTGTATATACAAAGTCATTTAATAGTACCTATAACGTTGCTAAGTTACGCTGATTAGATACAAGTGAAAGGTGAAAAAATACATTGATTTAGATACAATTGAAAAGTGAAAAAATACATTGATTTAGATACAATTGAAAAGTGAAAAAAATACATTACTCGCCTGATTTCTAAACCTAGATAGGTAAACAAATGAAGAAATAAATAGGCAGACAGACACATAGATAAGGAGACAGACAGATATATAAATAGATAAATAAAGTTCTATGAAAAAATAGAATTAAACTTCAAACCTAAAAGGTCACTGGGCTCATTTTTGCGAGACAGATATTTTGCCCTGTTGGACAAAATCGAAACTTATGGATAGATATTTTCCCCAACAGTTACAAAGTGCAACCATTATATAAATTTCATAGACTAAAACTCAAATAAAATCCTTCTCGATTACCATTTAGAAAACAAATCCATTCTAGTTTTCTGTTGTTTAAAGTGTAATATTTCCCCCTTACTGAAATATGGGAGTTCATAATGTTACATAATAAATGGACAACATCCGTATCTCACTGAGTAACACCGTTTCCATGTAAGCGAAATGAGAGAGGGGGGGTTCAAATCCAGATGATGCTGGTAATAACAATGCTGCAGGAATTATAGCAATGGGTCGGATTAGTTGACCGAGTGGTGTGCCAACTTTTGGCTCTGCTAACTGATTGTTATTACTGTATTATGAAATAATAAGTGAAATACGGGTACCTTATTCCGTAGAGTTTCTTCACATTATTATTATTATTATTTTTTTTCCTGATCTACTGTACAGTCTAGAGTGGCCCACTTTTCAATTTTTTTTGAAAAGTATAGGTGATCGTGGTTTTTCCCATTATTTGCACTATACTAGCACATTGGTATTACCTGTATACAGGCACAACTTTTAAACCGTTAGTCGTATGACATTGGAAGGCACACCAAACGACTTCTCTCATCAAGAGGATTCAGAAAACATCCCTACTTAATGATTTATCTTGATTAAGTAAAAAGTTAAAAAGTACGCATTTTTAAAAAAAACTCGTAATTTCAAGGTCGATGCGAGACCCCTAAATATTGATCAATTTTTGTAAAAATGGTACCAATGTGCTAGTATAGTGCCAAATAATGGGAAAAACTACGATAACCTATACTTTTAAAAAAAAATTGAAAAGTGGGCTACCCTACACGGTGAGTGTACACGGTAATGAAAACCTTAGATTTTCGGTGCCGCCGTTTGTGAACTGTGAAAATGTATACTAGAATTAAGTTCCTGATAATTTCTGGGTTATTGCAAATTAAAATTTTCTCCCTACAAACTTACCACTGAGCGACTTGTTCGAATAACTTATACTTATCTCTCCAGATAACTTCGACATCAAACTGCAGTTGAATTAAATCAAGATTAATGTCGAGTCTTTCGCTTGTTTTTGATGAATCAACATTGCAATGTTCTGCTTTATAAATTAATGTTGCATGTTCCTGCTTCAAAGGGAATTTAAACTTTCAGATGACACTCCATCTTGCTTGAAAAATGTATGATTATACATTTAGTCGGGGAAAAGTTCAGAGTCAAGACGGGATTTCTCTGTCGCTCGGATGGTCGAACAACCAAGACATAGTTTAAATAAAAATGATTTTCAATAGTAAACTAAATAGAAACAAATATTTGTACATTAAATCTCTCTTTACTCTGCTTTGAATGAAATAGCTAATATTCTTTCCTCTTCTTCTACGTATTTCTCTTCTTTCTTTTCCTCCTTTTTCTTCTTCTGGTTGCGATAGCAATCATCAGGGAGAAGAGGGGCTGTGAGAATGGGGGAGGACCTGAACCAAGAGGGGACCTGGAAAGTAAAGTGCTTTGTAAGGGGTTGCGAAGGGGAGGGGGACGCGTCATTGCAACATTGCTATGTTGTAAAGAGCGGGGTAGTTAGGAGATGAAAAGGAAGTCATACACAAGCATGAGACTAAGTGGTGAATGTAGCGTTGTTTGTGTTTTCTTTTCCAGGAGTGGGACTTCATAGCTCCCCAGTAAATAAATCACGGTAACAACATTCTTCGTCCACCATTTCGATCTTGCTCATGGAAGAAGCGTGCCTGGGAAAATGGAATGAAACTTTCTTAAGTTACTCATCACAATAGGAGTTATTTTTAGTAGCAAAAGATTAAAATCACAAAATTACGCACTTAAAAACTTAGAAAAACAAAATTAAAACATTAAAAGAAATAATAAATCAAAGTTCGTATAAGGAAGGGATTGTAGATACCAATCGACCACGGAAGTACTCCTATGGGGAGACATTAAGGAGGAGACAGGGAGTGCTGGAACTCCCGTTTCTCCTATTACTGTCCTTCTTTAGCTGATTTTTTTCCATGTCTCATCTACCTTGTGAGCGGTCCAGCAAGCTCTCAAACATACGCTTTTCCCTCTGTTCCTCACTGCACACGTATGCATCTTACACACTACACAATCTTTTCAAAATTAAAAAAAAAAAATTTAATAATAATACTTATATTTTGGCTCGCTTCTTCCCTTTCTACAAGGGGGGGGGGGGGTGACGTTTTTGCGGGCGTTCGCCCTTGGTCCCTATTTCCCGCATTAAAAAAAAATCAATTAAAAAAAAAAAGGAAAGAAACTTCGCCTTTGTTTTTTTCTCTTTTCAAAATTTTTGTTTTTCGGCTCCCCCAATTTTTATTTTTAAATTTTGGTTCTTTTAATTTTTTAAGTGACTGTCAGCGTAATATTTAAATTGGAAAAGTTATTGGAAAGTGTCATTTTAATTAAAGTTGACTTATATAATTGTGGGATTTAATTATTTTATTTTTTAATTGGATGTAATTTAGATGTAAATTTAAGGAATATGGTAGGTAATTTATGGATTTTTTTAATTACGAATATATATATATATATATGATGAATAAAACCACGAAGGGAAAAGAAACACAAAGTGGTGCTCAAGCGCTTTCGTCAGTTTGTAATTTTTTTTTTATCTATTCTCGCTTCCAATTTATATTTATTTTCATTTCTTTATTCTTTTGTGACCTATGTATCATTCAGGCAATAACTATAAAAAAAATTGGCTGTAAACAAGCCATTTGAATTTATATTGAATTTCGGGCAAAGTGCTAAAATTGTCAGTTTTCCATACAAATGTATTTGCTCCTCCCACAATTTTATTTCTATACTTACTATATATATATATATATATATATATATAATATACACACTGTATTTTTGTAACCTACATATTGTCTTGAACTCTCCTTTTACTTCAGTGTTCCTGAGGATGTCATTAGACGAAAGCGCTTGAGCACCACTTTGTGTTTCTTTTCCCTTCGTGGTTTTATTCATCATAAATATTTTTCACGTGTCACTTTCGTGAAATAATTTTCATATATATATATATATATATATATATATATATATATATATATTATAAATATATATATATATATATATATGCGATGAATTTCACAATTAGACAATTATATATATATATATATATTTGGAAGAAGAAAATATGGGCAATAAATTTTTCACTGAAGTTGAGGTAAAATCTTTTGGAACAGAGAAAAGTACTTTAAAGATTTTATGCGTTTGTAAACATATTACGAAGAAATTTTACTTTTTTAACGTAACTCACAAGGAAATTTTATTCTTTGAACGTATCTTACAATTTTTTTTATTTTTTGGAGGTAACTTACAAAGAAATTTTAGTTTTTGAACGTAACTTACAATTTTTTAAATTTTTTGAACGTAACTTACAAACAAATTTTATTTTTTGAACGTAACTCATATTTTAAATTTAAAAAATAAAGGAAAAAATGCACCAATTTTTCCTTATTTCCTTATTTCTTAGTGATAAAAACTAACGGTACTTCGAATTTTCGTATTTAGTTATGATTTTATTCATTTACTTTTTTAACTCCTTGTTCCATAGTGTCTACGTTACTGGTTTTATTCTGGCTAACGACAGGCGATTTTATTAATTTTTATATATATTAGGGAGACCTCTACGCAATAGAGTCGATGCGTTAGTTTGCATTGTAGACATATATATATATTATATATATATAATATATATATATATATATATATATATTTCACAGGCTATAACTTTTGAACCACTCAATAAATACTGATAAAACTTCACACACACACATATGAATCATCACAAGCCAATGTGGCGCGAGCAAGAATTATGTCTCTGCCTCAGAAGTCAAGGTAAAAAATAGAGGTCAAAGGTCAAATGGAGGTTTGTGTTATAACTTTTGAACCACTCAACGTAAATTGATGAAACTTCACACAATTATATAGATTATCACAAGACGATGTGTTATAAGTAGGGACTTCAAAAAGGTTCATAAAAAATGCCTTGAAAGTTCAAAAAAGTTCATTAAATTTGCCAAAAAGTTCAAAAAAGTTCATAATAAATTCATTACATATCAGTTAGATCTATCAATTATAGGTATCAAGCATTACACATCAAAAAGCATACTTCTTCATTGCACTTGCTAAAAGACAAAATTAGATTTTAAAAAATACAAAATTATAAAAACTATGAAATTCCAAAGAAAAACTTTTACTTTATTCGTTAAACAAACACAGAAGTTATTGAACATGTTAAGCAATATCTTTATTCCATTGAAGAATCATATTCTCTTCTATATGCTCGAAAGTTAAGTTCAGTCTCTTTGGCACAACTACATCTTTGTAAAAGGAAAAGAATCGCTCAACTTCGACTGAAACTATTGGAGCAAGTTTTAAGGCGCACACAATCTCTGGAGAGCACTGAAAATCGTAATCTCCTCTTCCTTGCAGAATCTGAGCACATCTGGAGAGAACCTCGAAATCAGGATTATTTTTCAGAACATCTTCTAATTTGTCTTTATATGAACCTATTATTGTTGTCTTTACATTTTCTACAACATTGAGTGCATCCACTAGACTTAAACGACCTTCCAATTTTTTTATTGCATCTGTCAAGCATTTAAAGTTGATGCTATGAAAGCAATATCTTGTGGTAGCTTTGAATCGTCCAGTAATTCTTGAGTATCCACGATCGCTTGTGATTCAGGATCTAATCTTAACACAAACTCTTTTATTTCACTGAAGTTTAAGTTAATAAATTTATTTAAAAGTCAAAAATATTAATAAATTATTAATATTTTGGACTTTTAAAGTAATTTTATGCACTTTTTGTAATATTATTAATAATAATATTACAAAAAGTGCATAAAACTACTTAAAGTTCATAACATTATTAAAAGTTCAAAAAGTTCGTAAAAGTTCTAAAAGTTCAAAAAAGTTCATAAAAACTTTTACGAACTTTTTTGAAGTCTCTAGTTATAAGCAGGAATCAGGTCCCTGCGTCTTTCCGGCAAAGTTCTGGACGCTTCTATTAAACCTGATCCAAAGTACAAATATCAAACGACCAACCAACTCTTTATTTCCAAATGTTTCCTTTATACTTGTTACTTCTTTCCTTGTCTGAAAGATGTACATTTTCTACGTTTGCAGTTATAATTATTTATATATAATATGTTGTGACATGTTATTGTTGGGTTTATTGTTTAACTTGTTACACACACACACACACACACACACACCATATATATATATACCTACACACACACACATATATATATATATATATATATATATTATATATATATATATATATCAGTGGCGACTCCTGCACTCGGGCTTCTCGGGCTGAGCCCGAGAGGCAAGAGGCAAGGAGAAGCATGAGAGATAAAATTGTGTATTTATAGATTTAAGTTTTAAAAAAAAGTTTTAAATACAAATTGTAAAAATGGTTTTTGGCTGGTAGTATGTTACTATTTTTCTGTCTAGCCTTCGTCACGCAAGCAAATTTTGAGCGCATTTAGATACCATTACTACCTATAAAAAAATATATATTGACACATTAAGTTTTTGTGTAATCTTTCAAGATCCTTTACTCGGGCGCAAGACATTACGCCCGAGAAAGTATAAGTAATACCGTATATTTAAAGTTCTTTTAATGAATAATTATTTGCTTGCATACGGTTACATAATAGGCCTTCTTCTAATTCTCATTAAATAAAATACGTTTTTCCTCATATTAATGTTTTTTATAAAGAAAAAAACATTTCAACTCGGGCTTATATCCTTCGGCCTTGTAGAGGCACAATTTTTAATTCTGGCGATACATGGTAACTTTTTATGTTTCGACGAGCGTGCCTTCAACTGCCTGAGAGAAAAAGGTTTTAAATTCGGCTATTTTATTCATTGCTATGCACGTAAGTTAAATTTAGTGTTAAGTAAAATGTCAGAGGAAGTTAACGGGACTAAAATGTTCTTTTCCAATGTACGTGCTTTCAGTAAATTTGCTTCTTCAAGTACGAAACGAAAAGCTGTATTTAGAGAGCTTAATATCAGCATTCCATCACTTTGTGAAACAAGGTGGTGCTATTGATCTAGAACCGTGTCAACAATAAAAAGGCAGCGTGAAACTCTGAAAAATGCATTTCAAAATATTTTAGATGACAGTGCAAGATGGGATGAAGATACTCTTAATCAAACTGATAATCTACTTATAAAATTGCGTGATTTCACTTTTCTGTTTTTTATTAACGGCTTTGAAAATATATTATCACAAGCCGAAAAACTATTTGATCTTCTGCAATGCAAGTAGCTTGACATGAAGTTTGCACAACAGAAAGTAAATGACTTTATTGAATTTATTGAGTGCGCTCGTACTGATAAAGCATATAATAAAGTTTTTCAAGAAACAATGGCAGACTTCGAACAATCTGAAGACCTGCCTTCTCCCCCGAGAAAAAGAGCTAGAGGCAAACAAATGAATTATAAAGCAATATATTTTGAAATAATTGACATTATACTAATGTCAATGAGGGAACGATTTGATTGCATTCAGGAGTTTGCGTTCTTTGAGTCGATTGATGTGACCAAATTTCCAGAATTTGCTGAAAATTTTCCAATGCATCATCTTAATGCTTTACAAACTAAATATCCAAATGTAATTGACTCCAAATCCTTAGTTAACGAATTGAAATATCTTTATCGTGACAGTGACTTTAGAAAATGCAAATCTGCAAATGAAATTTTAGAAGTCTTTCACGAACTAGGATTATTGTCTGCGATGTCGGAAACCACAAAGCTGATTCAGTTCCTTCTTACCATACCGGTAACTTCTGTTTCAAATGAAAAAAGTTTCTCCATTCTTGATCGAATTAGATCATATTTAAGAAACACAATGGCTCAAGAACGGCTCTCGTCCCTGGCTATGGATTTCAATTGAAAAAGAAATACTTATTGATTTAGAAAGCAAAAAGGAATTACATGACCGAATATTAAAGGAATTTGCTTTAAAACCAAGACGCTTGGACTTTATGTTCAAGTAAATAAATTTCAAATAATTTTTTTTACCGAGGTATGTATTTATTTTTTATTGATAATCTTAAGTTGTTGTCATGCATTTAAATGTCGGCTCATATGTAGACTTGAAAATTTAAAAAGAGCCCGAGTAGTCTTGAAGAGCTGGAGTCGCCACTGATATATATTATATATATATATACACACACACACACACACACATATATATATATATATATATATATATATATATATATGTATATATATATATATATATCTGGTTGGAAAAATTGGAAGAAAGTTTCAGGGGTGTTGTGTGACCGAAGAATAGGCGCAAGGGTTAAGGGAAAGGTGTATAAGACTGTGGTAAGACCGGCTATCATGTACGGGGCTGAGTCTTGGGCTATAAAGAAAGATCATGAGAAAAGACTAGATGTAACGGAGATGAGAATGCTGAGATGGATGTGCGGAGTGACAAGGTTGGATAGAGTAAGGAATGAAAGGATAAGGGGCACAACAAAGGTTGGAGAAATCTCGAGGAAGATACAAGAAAGTAGACTGAAATGGTATGGACATGTGATGAGAGGGGACGAAGATTATGTGGGTAAGAGAACGATGAATATGGAGGTGCATGGCAGGAGAAAGAGAGGCAGACCGAAGCGAAGGTGGATGAAGAAGGTGAGGGACGATTTGAGGGAGAAGGGTTTGTCGGGGGAAGAAGCCCAGGACCGGGCTGTGTGGAGGAGGCTGGTCAGAAACGCCGACCCCGCATAGAGGCGGGAACGGGCGAAGAGAAAGAAGAAGAAGATATATATACACATATATACACACACACACACAACACACACACACACTGCATATATATATATATATATATACACACACACACAAACTCAGAATGGTCCCCTGAGAAACTTATATGTTAAACACAGACCGTGCATGGAACAAGGAACTCTTCTGGGAAAATTAAATCCACTATAGTCCGAATAAGTAATGGTAAATGACAAATACCATAGTTTTTCTTTTTCATGATGCTAGCCCGACGTGGGCAACGGGTCTCTCGCAAAGAGGTCCCATAAATATAGCTTCCCTCACCAGCTATCTGCAAAGCAGACAGGATCCAGCTTTGGGACATGGATCTAGGGTTTAAAGCAAGCCTAGTCCCACTACATTCAGAACCTCTATATAAGTAAAAGACTCGTTGCATTCACGTCGGATTGAATAAATCAAAGAAAAAGGGGTAACTATTGTATTTTTAGCCAAAAAAACAAAACTTAAACCTCAACCGGGACATTGAGCGTCCACCTTTCAAGGCACGTAACACGTCCGTTTAATATACACAAACTCAGAATGGTCCCCTGAGAAACTTATATGTTAAACACAGACCGTGCATGGAACAAG